>CM030858.1:6280300-6347800 GCA_018105865.1 Metaphire vulgaris
GATGGCACCACGTGTGCTGAATATATGGCTGCATTAGGATACATTGTTTTGCCTTGCCACGGTCCTTGAATGCAATTTTGGATGTTGCCAAGCTGAATTCACATAGGCAAAAGTGCAGACATCAGTAATCAACTATGATGATATATCATCTTGTCAGAGGAATATTAACTGGCATGTGACTGTGTGACCTTTTAGTGCTTGCAAAATCTAGTCAGAGGCTGATGAGAAAGAAGACAATAGCTTGTCGCTTATATTTTCGTATTTCTTATCGTATCGCAATTACGCTTTTTGTTTCAGGTTAAATTTTTGGATAAAAAACGTTCGGAAATCAAAGCGATTGAGGAGGAAAGACTTTTGGTAAAGAAAGCAATTGAGACCTATGAGGAAATAAGCGATCTTGTGAATACCCTGATCTCAAAGCAAAAGAAAACCGTGGACTGGATTTTTAAAGAACTGGACAAAATGTCGAATAGACACTGGGCCACTTGGATTACTGCATTGGTGCTAGGACCCTTAATGTCTGCTGTAGCCTTTGTTGCATTCATGTTCGGCTTAGTCCAATTTGGTTCTCTGATTATAATCGCTGCTCTCGGATTGATCTCTGTAAAGTTTACGGTGAAGTATGGCGACGTGCCCTCAAAGCCTGCTGTGAAAAAAATGCTCAATGAGCTTAAATGTCCCGATGATAATTGTCACTTTTCATGTCAGTATCAAAGTCTCAGACGGCTTCTTGAATCTGTTGACAAGACTTCCAATGGACTTCGTTCAGGAGGTCTGAAAGAAGAGATTGTCTTCACACCGCATAAAAATAGACCTTTATACAAAGCAGCGAAAAGGATTGACGAAAGAATCCATGGTGAAATTGAAATGATAAGGTACTCATCAAAACAGTCATTAGGAAGCATGCTTTTATTGGCATCGCTAATATTGGAAGCACTCTGCAAACTAGAAGACGTCGGTTTTGATATTGGTCGTTGGGCAGTCAAGAATGGCTTTCAAGAGCGTCTTGTTTCACAGCTGCCTGATGATCTGATAGATTACACGGAGAGCGTTGGTAACTTGTTGGACGTCCTACAGACAGGTTTAAACCCACAAAAGAAGCTCACTGATAAATTAAAGTAATGTACATGTAGGCCTACTGTAGTTCTTTCACGGATGTAACAGAGTTGACGCCACATAGATGTAATTTCAATTACTGTAGCCTGTAGGCTATACTCGCCTAACCAAGACAAGTTCGGAATGGCGAACACATTCTGTACAGTAGCCTATAAGAAAGACTGAAACCAAAAATATCCATAGATCAAATACAAATTTTGAATGTTTAGGTCTTTTGTAAATATGGATCTCACTGGCATAAAACGTTTTATCCACGGGAGTTTGGTATCGATTGGGTCAGCATTCTGAGTGGTGTCGCTCTATTTTAACTGAGAAAATTTATGTAGCCTACTAAGTATGAGAACATACATGTACTTTTATCTATTAAATCAAATGGATATTTGTTAAGCTAAGTTTATTCATCAGTAATTGTATCTTTATTTTCACCTTTATTCTGATGTTTACCGGTGCGAATATTTTTTACATTGTTGCTAATTAAAGGAATTATACTTTGATACTGACTATTATTAGTTAAGTTGTTAATTTCGTGCCATAGTCAGACTTGCTTATACTTATACTCATACTTTCTTATACTCATACTTATATTTACTTTTAGTTATGCTTATACTGTACTATTATTATTTTTTATCAAGTGGACAGCTCATTAAGGTTTAATTTTCTCTGACAGCTTGGCTTTTTAATCAGTCATGAAGTACCGGTAGGTCCCTATCATTTCATCGAATAATTGTTTTATTTGATGCTAATTGAAGCGAATAAAATTCTTTCTTTGGTAAACGCATTTGCACAAAGAGGTCATTTGAAAATAAAGGGTCATGAGAAACTTTTATAAATTATTTTTGCCGTTGTCTTCTACAAATAATTTAATTTTCGGGAATTATATTGCTTTTCGTTTATTACTTTGAACAAGTCTTCAGAATTCCCTTGCTACAGGTACAATAATCCAATACATGCATATAGACTAGATAGATAAGATAGATAAACTTTTATTGGACCACCACATGAATTGAGTAACATGTCTTAAATCAGAGTTGTCCAAATGGCGGTCCGCAGGCCGGATCCATCCCGCAGGCCAGTTTCATTCGGCCCGCCACCGAGTTTGGGAAAATAACAATTTTAGTTATAGGACCGGTTATCACCGTTATTTTATAGGACTATACTAGGACTAGGAAGTTGCTAAATTGCTTACTTACCCACACTCTACAGGCGACGGCGATTAATTATAAAACTTACTTATTTACTACTTACTTATTACTAACTTACTTCCATGTTGTCGTCTCGCTGCAAGTCTCGTTCTCGCTCAGTTAAAATTTGATGCCGTTTTCAGCAGTCTGCTAGTGTAGGTCTAAATAAAATAAATTCAATTCATGTACATAGGAGTACCCAGAACAATCTCTATGGTCACTGATCTACAGTGTATGCCCACCAGCTAGAAATCTGCTTCTGCCATTGGCGTCTATTAATAGACGACAATGGTTTCTATGGTTTTTGCCCACCAGTGGGCGGAGCAACCGGACTTTGTTGGTAAACACTGGATAACCCTATACGGCCTATAGTATTAGAAGTTGCGTGGAATCGTGCTTGCTAATGATGAGTTTGAAAAGGCGGAAAGTTTATAGCGAAAATCGGCGTTTCAATAGTAGGCCCTAAATGGGAAAATATTTATTTTGTACGGACAATTCTGGTTTACCACAGTGTTCAATTTGTCTGCAAGTGGTGTCTGTGTCGAAAGAGTTTAACGTAAAACGATATTACGAAACTTTACATAAGAACAAATACGATAAATATAGGCCTACTGGCGGAGCTCGCACAACTGAATGCAATGATTTAAAAGCAAAATTAACACCTTGTCTTACGCTAGTCGTCTATAGTTTTATAGTATTATTTTATGACAGTTTTATATGGCATGTCATACATATTTCACAATTATGTCATAGCAAGTGCTACAACTTGCTTGGCCCGCCAATGGTCTAAACATTTTTGTGCGACCCTCAATAGCACGACGGTTTACTTGTTCTATTCGCTGTCGTAAATAGAACAAGTAAAAGAGGGGTCTCCAACTCAAATCAGATGGCGGGCCGCATTGGACCGCAAACCCAACGTCGCGGGCCGCACATGATTACAAGTACAGGTAATACCTTTGTCTTGAGACTAAGAGAAAAATAAGCCTAAGACTCCAAGCAATTAACAGTGTAAGGTGTAAATGTAGGTAAAGAACACAATGAAACATTGCATTATAGGCCTACATGGTTATTTATTCTTGTTCTATGTCGTTGTGGATAAGTAAGCACTTTGGTAACCTCCTAGTCCTAAAAATAACGGTAATAACCGGTCCTATAGCTAAAATGTTTATTTTCCTAAACTCGGAGGCGGGCCAGATGAAACTGTCCTGCGGGCCGGATCCGGGCAGCCAGTTGGACAATAGGGTGGAGTGAAAAAAACTTTTTTGGGAATTTTTAATTCCAATAGTGATCAAAAGGTGCCTATGATAGCGCACAAGTACTGCAAGAAATTTGGCAGTCTCATGTTGACGTCTTCTACCCTCTACCGGACGATTTAAAGATGGATGTAGTGAAAGTATTGGGAAAAAACATAAAAATTGTAATTAAGGAATCCAATACCTAATAAAAGTTGCATAACAACATATAGATAAAAAGTGACAAATATGAGCTTGATATGTATACATCTTCTACCCTCCACCGAGTCAGTTACATTACTAATATGCGAAAGTAAGAATTTTTTTATATATCTACCAAGAGTGAACGTGAACACTGAACAACATTAATACTTATTGTAATACTTCAGCTTAAACTAGGTGGCTATGTACAGGCGTAGTACTCTGCTAGTTAGTCAACCAACGAGACATTACGAGTTTTCCCGGACTTTGATTCAACAGTGCCTCATCGCATGAACCACTATTGAGAGCTCGACACATGTCGTACAAGTATCTCTGATCTGTGCTGAGATCCTACAAAACAGAGTCAGGTAGCACTTGTAAATCGCTTTCAATTTTTTTTAACTGAACCATTGGCTTATTCTCAAATCTTTGAAGTTGCTGTCCAAGTGGCCCTGACAAGCTGCGTGGTCCTGTAGTACTGCCGTCAAGATGCTCGAACAGGTGACGTAGTGGCAGCTCGTTGCCATGCAATAGGCATATGAACCAGTGTAGTTGACGCTTCAGATGTACTTCTGACAATCGGATGATACCACCCTTATGTCCTGTGTTAACTGCCGTTCCATCGCAACCTATGGCTGCCAACGATTGGATGCTTATCTTTTTTTCTTCTAGGAAATCTGATATGCCTTTCTGTATACACGCAGCATTGCCACGCACTGGAGCAATAAGTCCCAGATAGTTTGAGTTGGGTTCTTCAATCAGCACTATGTGCTCTTCAGGAACAGTCCTGCGATGCAGCTTACCTCCAACCTCTTTCTGCATTAGGGTCTTGTCTTTTCTGCCATCAAAGTACAAACCACGAAGATTCGTGGTTCTGCTTGCAGACTCCGCGATCAGATCTTTACGCAACCGTTTCTCTTCGAAGTTTTGATCGGTCAATAACTTCAGATTTATCGCCAGGTGTTACCATTCCAAAGTCTGTAAGTATGTTTGATGCAATGTCTGCTGCAGCTCTATCAGATATTCCATATCTTTCTGCAGCTTTTGCAGTGGTCGGAAGTCGTCGTCTCTGTTGTGAAGATGGGAGTTTTCCGGAGTTCTTTGTCTTTCATTTCTGCAGTGCCTTCTGAAGAGACATCATTGATGTCGTCATTTTCCAGGTTATTTTCAGAGGACTGTTCTTCATCAAACTGATCATCATTTGTCTCAAACGACCCTGGTGTTGACGAACCTGCTGTATGTCGCAATTGTCGCATTGCTTTCCTTTCCTTTCGTTGTGCCCTTAGCATAAGTGCTTTTGTTTTTGATCGGTCAACAGACCCAATCATCATTTGCCTTACAGTTCTTTGGTCTCGTAGAAATTGTCTTCTTTCTTCCAGAGGTATCTTTCTATCTTTTTGACATTTGCATGCGGTTGCATCTGAGCACTTGCAACTAACTGGCAATGTCAAACAAAGTCTTCCTTGCATCTGCTTTGAATTCTGCGACCTTCTGCACGTCTGCACTTCTGCACTTCTCTTACATGCGGGGTATCGGACTAACTTCAGATACTGCATGATCATAATGGGCACGCACAAGTTGAGTGATTCGACCTATCGTAACTGTTGGAATGGAGGCCCGTGTCCAAATTTCTTTAAATTTGTGAACTAGAACACTTGTAATATCGGATGCTGTTGGCTCTTTATGTGGATGTTTCCGTAAATCAAGCCTTACCCATTGGTAGTCCTCAAGAAGATCTTGAACAGTTGGTAAAACATCTAGTTTCATTCGTTTTGAAACTGCAAATATTGGACAGTCCGGCGCTTTTCTCCGACTACTTTCAGCCATAATAATTCCGCATTTACTATAAAATAATAATTAGCAGGGCATCGTCTTCAACTAGGCCACTGTAGTCGTGCGCGACGTATATTTGCAAAATCGTGGCTAATGCACAGTAGTAAAAATAGACGTATGTAATGTTAACATGAAATGTTGCAACCGAAAATGGCTTCAAATTTCAAAAAATCAATATGGCGTCTTTAAATCGTCCGGTAGAGGGCAGAAGACGTCAAAATGTGACTGCCAAATTTATTGCAGTACTTGTGCGCTATCATAGGCAACTTTTGATCACTATTGGAATTAAAAATTCCCAAAAAAGTTTTTTTCACTCCACCCTATTGGACAACCCTGAAGTAAAACAAAGCGAGTGTTCCAAGGTGACGCAGAGGGTTAATTCTGACTAACACGATGCGATAACTGATAATCATTCGAGTTTGAGTCCAATTTGAAAATAAAGCCAATAATGTCGCATTTTGCCGGTCTCATCTTTTATCTTACTTTTGTCAAAGTCCTTTCCGAGCCTCACGGGCTCATAGGGCGGCGCTGATCTCCGTTTTTATTACCCTCAGGGATCGCGCAATGCCGCAGAGGCGGGACTAGTGCATCGGGTAGCGGAACTGTTTGATGCCCTCTTTACTGAAGATTGTTGATAAGGAGAGATAAGATGGTACACACGACTGAAAAACCCGGCATGGGCACTTGGATATAAATAGATCTGCATGTCCCAAAATCAAAAGTGCATTGAGAAGATCATTTTATTGTAGAATTAGAATTCATTACGAAGCTTGTCCCCTGTTCTCGATACCTAATGCAATTTTTTAACATATTGTTTCAAATTACTCAATCAACTCAAAGTCACAACAATGTTCCAGGTTTCTCCTTTACTCTTAGGCTTAAACTTAATTTAAGTTGTATTCGGGAAAACCATAAATCTATTTTTAATTGTCTATAGAAAGGCGTTTGACAGAGTGAACCATAAAAACTATTGAAATGGGCCTACGTTAATGGGCAGAAATTCAAAGCTGGAATTTAGACTACTGTAATCTGCCATTCACAATTTAATCAATATGGTACGCTTAGAATCTAAATCAGGCAGAGATACATTGTGTCTCCCTTATTATTCAACATATAGGCCTACGTATAGTTTTTAATTGGCCAACGACGACGACGACGACGATAATGGTGACGATGATGATGATTATTTTCAATTCTTGCAGAGTCCTGGCTAATAGGCGATGATTTTAGCGCTTTAGAAAGAATTGTCGGAAAAGTACAGGCGAGAACAACAGAATAAGAAGTCAGTTGACTGTTTAATGTCGAGAGAAAAATGAATTTCGTTCGAGAATAACCATTTTTTGAATATTTACAGAGCTTATCATATCTTAAAAATTATTTTCTATCTGTGGAGTTTTGTGCATCTACGCCAGTGGTTCTCAACGTGGGGCGTACGCCCCACCGGGGGCAATTTCATTATTTAGGGGGGCAATTGGGCATTACTAAATGAGTGACGTATATTAATGCAATTCAGTTCTGTTTTGCATGTTTTGTATCTGTACTTGCTGTTTTTTAAAATATAATTTCATGTTATTCCGAGAATACAATTTCTGTGATTGCTTCTGTGCGTGTGTCACGGGGAGACATAATGATGTTGACTTTGGTGGGGCGTGGCCTAAAAAAGGTTGAGAGCCACTGATCTACACTGTACATATTTGTGACGAACTCCTAGGGGCCTGCTCCTCCGACACTGGCGTAGCACGCAGGACTTCAAGTTGGATCAGAAATGCTTCGGCAGACCGATAAATTTAAGATTTGATTAGGGGGTTTACGGGAGCATCGTGAGCTCCAAATGACACCCGCTGATAAACATATATCGTCGGTTTTGCACAAAGCTCACCACCAGTAGGCCTATAGACCCGAACAAGGAGATTGCGGCCCTCTGTGATTAGGCTAATGCTCTCTGACTCACACGCCCTGTAATTTCTGTTTACGAAGTAAATATTAAGCAGAATATTTAGAATTTTGCAACTAAAGAGCCCCGTCTGTAATAGGCTAACTGAACTTATTGCATATGCGTTTTGCATGAAAATGGGAAACTTGCCATTTACACGTATGTGTACACAGCTCTTGTGTTATGACGATAAACAAGAAGAGAGCTTTCTATTCGTTTTCAAATACATCACTATGCGAGCTAGCTCCACATCAGCGATAAGCCCTTGGGTATTTCTTTCTTTCTATAATAATTGTATCTAGCTTGTAGGCATACTCTTCTTTTTGCTTACACGAGATTTCTGATAAGGAGAGTCAAGAAGGCATCGGGAAATAGACGACTGAAAACACCGATAAGATTAGGCTTATTTTGTTAAAAATAGATCTGCAGATCGGAAAAGCCAAGATTATATCTTCTGTGTTGAGGTAATCGCTGTGTTGCAAAAAGTAGAATTTAGCCTAACGCGAAGCAATTAAGATTCGAAGTGAACATGCTTCAAAGGAGTTGACGAAATAGTAAAGGTATACGCTGAAGCTAGTTAACAAGTCAATTTATATAGCGCAAAACATGACAGAAGCAGTGGCGTAGCGTCCCATTAGCTAGTATGGCTCTAGCCATGGGCGGTACACATGAAGGGGAGTCACATATTCGAATTGACGACATTTTCTTGCTTGTCAGGGAAGTCGGTGAACTTTAGAAGGGGCGGCGAATCAAGTGACGACCTTTCTTTGCTTGTCAGGTGATTTTCAGTGAAGGCGGGAAATTCTTTAGAAGGGGCGGCGGCAAAATGCAAATTGAAAATATAAAAATTGTTTGAATACACCATCCGCCTCTGATATGAATGCATTTCGGGGCGGCGGATTAGCAATGAACTATGGTCGGCAAAGGTGCACGCTACGCCAGTGGGTAGAAGGCCAAATTCAGGAGCGCTTTACAATTCATACGATGTCTGATAAAGGTGAGTTTGGAGTTTCTATGCGAATAATTCCAGGCTCGACTCTCTTGTCACGTCACTAGGTAACGCATTCAAAAGAATAGTGTTTCCTTGCGTGAACGATCGTTCTCCAAATTTCATCGTCCGTGAAGGAGAAGGAACGACCAACTTGACGTCTCGCCCGGATCTGAGCTGAAGGTAAGATAATCGTTTTAATAGACCTAAGCATGTCACTGCTAGAAAATTCACACGTGTAGGCTTATTCAATGTAAAAAGACAAGTCAAATCTAAATGCAACCAGGAAAGAATTACAACGTTGTAGTGATGGGAATTGCAATTGATGTCCAATTAATTAGAATTAGTTGGAATAAGGCAATTAGGAAGTAGATTTAGAAATAGCAAAATTAAATGAGCTCATTAAATCGTATTGGGATTAGATCCATACTACTTTAATTAAAAGTAGAATCAGCAACAGGATGTGCGTTGTAAAATTTCATAAAAATTCATCAATTACTATTTAGAATGCATGTGTGATACTTTAAACATTAAGCAATGTCAGAAATGTTTCCATTAATACTGATTCAGTGTGTGTGTGTATGTGTGTGTGTGTGTGTGTGTGTGTGTGTGTGTGTGTGGTTGTGCGTGGGTGAACCAAAGGTATCCCCATATCAATACGAGATAAGTCACACAGAAATATATCCCCTTCAATCTCAGCACATGTGGCTGAAAAATCTGACGCTACAGATGCTACTCTAGAATTCGTGCCTATGTTCCTTCATAATAATCACAAGATTGAAGACTATTCACATTGGAAGTCTCAAAATATTTTGGAAACGTGTCAATTTCAAATTATGTCACTACTGCTTTCTACTTTTACGCAGAGATATCAGCATAGAGTGTAATATTGGCAATTATTTATTTAACGTTCTCTATCTTAGGACTGAAATTTATCCAATTCAGATTGAATACAAATCCATCTGCAGAGTTTACATTTCACAGAATTTTCATAATGTTTAACTTACATGTAGGCCTGACCATGTGTTACATGAACCGAACAGCAAAGACTTCCCAATTAGCGGAAATTTGATGGCGTTTGAAACTGAACTAAGTCTTGTGCCTGATCAGCAGGTTAGAAAGGCTGAAGTGGACATGTGAATGTCTGGGCATCGAACCCAGGTTGAAAGCTACCTAAGACAAGCCTGACACTCAACCTTATGTACCACTGTGTCATCTACAGTGTATAATCGCTGTCTGAATAATAATAACACAGCATAAATTACTGATGACAATATGCTTTTTCCTATGTTGATAGAAACAATGGCCGAGAGGGACATTTCAGATTTAATTAGCCTACTGAATGACATAGCAGCTATTTTAAGACCTTTGATCAATATGCAAAGGGCTATCGGCGATCGCATTGATGAGAAGATTCAAGAAGTAAGGAAGCATCATTCCGATTGCAATATTGCCCATTCATTCGGTGCTGGAGCTTCAACTGTCGGTGGAAGTCTTATAGCCGCTTTAACCAATTTTCAAGAGGGAGGTAGTCCCACCGCAAGCACCATAAGCCTAGCAGTGACAGTTCTTGGAAAATTGGTTTCCCTTCGTACAAACATCACTGATGAAGTGCGAAGCAAGAACTTTGTCTGGGAAGTCAAAGAAATTGCTGCTTCGCAGAATGATCTTTCAGAAGAGCTGAGAGAAAAACTGGGCGAATTTCAACTGTTTTTAAGGCAATCCAGTCGATCCAGAGAATTGCTGAAGGATATTGGATTCCGTTCAGAAGAAAGACTCATTCAGCATCAAAGTCAACTGTTCACCACTGATTCCGACAGGTGTGGTGACATGACGGCTGATATTGACTTCGGTTACATTGTCAATACTTCGGCTAAGAAGGTTGGCGAAGTATATAGGGCAACTGATATAAGAGCAAACCTAGGAGCAAACAGGGACGATGGGACAGCTCAATTGAGCAGCAGCACAGCCGGATCGCATCCTGTGACACGCTCAACAAATCGTGTTAATTCGTCGTCAGCGTTGTTGCCAACTATTGCTTCAACTCTCTTTGAAATCGGAGCAGTCGATGACATTGCCGCTGCCATTAAAGGTTGGACGAGCAAACATCAGATAGAAGTTGCAATGATTAAATTCCGCAAAAGTTTGAAAAAGTCTATTGCAACTCTACTGGACTTGTTAAAAGACATAGAAGAAAGCGTAAGTGTGCACTGTTACTGATCGGTAAGCCAGTAGCTAGAAATAATCAATAAAATTAGCACATTTTTAGCTTTTAGCGCAATGCTCAGAAGAAGCATCAAAGTCTAAAGCTATATGTCTTTGTCAGCCGTAACAAGTGAGTATGGCTGGCAGATATAGTGCAATCTTGTTGTCTTGCAGGGAATTTCATAAACACAAGTCATGCTGATGGAGTGAAGCGAAATTTTATAGAAATTTAGTGCCTTACGAAAATGATACAGTATCAGCGCAGCTAGATTGCAGAAGTTTTAAAAGCATCTCTGGGCTGATTTTACACGTAGAACCAACGTCAGAAACTACTGACAATCAATATAAGTCCAAAATCGAAAATAGACATTTTAAGAGATATCGAGATTATGCCGAGATAGTGGAAAGAAATCTTTTGGCAACAAAGATAGACTGGACCAAAATTTTATTACATTGAAGGAAAACACTCGCACTTAGCAGCTTTCAATGAAACTAACGAATTAGTTCAGACAGCAAGATGATAATTTTCACTTCGGCCTATCTATCCACCAAAATCGAGGTTTAGTCTCGTTGCGCGCCAGAGAAAGCTGTGTCACAATCCTTGGGCCTTGATTGGCTGGGGTAGAGGGGTGATACAGATTGCTTGAACTAACTAATGATTTAAATTTTAAACGAATAGGTTGTTCTTTCAGCCATTTAAGTTCTTTATTGCTGCCTGTTACCATATGTTTCAGGTTCCGTTGTTGGAGAAAAAATTAATGCAAATGAGGTCCAGAAAATGGTCGTCGTTGATAGCAACTGGAACAAAGGATCTTCAACAGTCCGCGGGTAGGTAGCATGATCGAAGATTATACGTGAAAGTGTGGCAGTTTTTATTTTACTATAATTTATTATTATCACTATTAATATTGCTACTGTTATTATCATCGTAGTCCCAAACCTCGTCTTCTTCGTCGTTATTGACTTATTGTTCTGTAGCAAAACACGTCACAAATTGCACAAACAATTATCTACTACTTCGCACAAAGCAATCGAAACCTCAAGCAAAATGGTAACCGTGAAATGTTCTCACTGTATTCTGTACGAAGGACCAATGGCACATTTGCTATTCCTCGAACGCTTCCTGGCAGCAGTGTGGTTTCAGTTAACTGTAACTGAAATATCAGTTAACTGAACATAACAAAAAAATTAACTGTAACTGTAACTGTAACTATAACTGAAAAATACCAATAACTGTAACTGTAACTGAAAAATAAATAACTGAAATAGTTAAAATAACTGAAAAATAACAAACTTAAGAAGTCAAACATAGCACAAAAAGATCTTCGATTGAACACATTTAAACTCTCAATCTTCCGAAATTATTTAGGCTATGCTATGTTTATGGACCAAATTATCTGCATGCCATTTTCAATTGTACTAATAATTATGTTAATGTAAATATATCTGACTTTGGTCGGCGGTCTCGGGAAACCTTTGTATAGTCGGTTATTGTCTCCCCCGCTCTAAACTTTGCAGTCGGGGCCAACGATACATCTATCAGGCCACAAGGGTCGAGCTCCCTCCCCGCTTTGAGAGGTTAGGGTAGGTAGGGGGGAGAGACATTGGGGTTGGGCTCCCCACTTTTTCATCCGAGTTGTGTACTAGGTGTACTATGAACTTAGTGTGGAGGAATTTTAATTTTACCTGTGTGTTTCAATTTTCAGCGTATATTGCCGCGTGTTCTTCTTATACGCGTTGATATTGATTAATGATTTCTATATAGCGACGCTTCACAGTTCAGTCGCTAGAGTGTTGTGCCATAGCATTTTTACTATAGAGTTGATCGTTTTTAGTGATCGATATTAGTTAATAATTAATAATAAATAAATTAGCGATTCTTTAGCCATAATTCGTATACCAATAATTGGCAGTAATTCAACAGTACTTACCTGTAAAATATTCAGTAGATGGCGCTTTTCGTTTCAAAATGCAAACGATTTTTAAGTGGTGCAATAGCAAACCTTTTTATCGCGAGGACCTGATGTCTTATATCCAGGCCCATGAGAGCCGATGCAGTTAGGTTGTGTGGGCTTTTCAGCAAGCCTCTAAGAACGACTGAATCAGGTTAGAACCTCGTTCTGACCGTCTGGGTTTTGACTCAGAGACAGTTGGACGTCTTGCAGGCAAGACGACTCCAGACAGTCTGCCACCTTGCCGACAAGGTGCTCCGGTTTGGCTGGCATACACGACATCTACTACAGGGGTCGCATACCCTAGCTCGAAGTGACGCGTAGTCACAACTCAACACGGCCACCGTGCCTGCTCGAAGTAGCGCGTAGTTACAACTCAACATACACCACAACAGGGGTCGCATACCCTAGCTCGAAGTGGCGCGTAGTCACAACTCAACACCGCCACTGTGCCCGCTCGAAGAGACGCGTAGTCTCAACTCAACATTATAATCATTGACTTAATTGTCACCGATGGCTGGTAGCCACCTCGAAGTGTTTCACTTCGTGTTTTGAAACAAAATATAAAAATAGCTTAGGAAGATTTGTCCTTCTACGGATATATCTGCGGATAAGTCCTTAAAGACTTGCAGACATATCTATGCTATAAATTACGCTTAGAACTTAATTGGGATCTAATTCTCTGCAGATATCTCTGCGGATTAAGTGAAGTTCGTATATATGTTTGCAGACTTATTTAGCTGTTTTATTGCCTGTAGGAACTGATTATTCTGCGAACATTTGCGCAGATAGATAGATACGCCTTATTATTGAGCATTGCATAGACGTATATCATTGTTAATAGAAACTATTTGCTATGCAGATATTCACGCAGATATGTCTGCGGATAAAGTTTTATGTTTGCTTGCCGATTGATTGACTATTGAGATATATCATTGCCAGCATAATTGCACGATTGATAGAAGACTGTTTTGATCCGCGAATATTCACACAGATACTGTATTAACTCTTGCATATGGAACTATTTCATTTCACGGAAGATATCTGCAGAACTATTAATTAAATTGCTCTTTATGTTGAATAAAACTGTATTATAATCAAGTGATACGTGTTCTACATTCACAAGCAAGTTCATCCAAATACCAGGGTGGGGACCTATATATGTTTCGGACTCAAATTTCTCTTTCCGCCTGAAAAATCTTCCCTCCATCATTTCGGAAACATATCCGCGGAGATTGTTCGTTGCCATTAAGGGATCAAAAGAGAAGTTTTCGTCACATTAGCATGATTTAAAGTGGCTTAGGAGGCATTACTGCCTGTGTGAAAGCCACTAGGGGCACTAACGGGGCTTGAACCCGCTCCGTCAGCCTGACGCTCCAGCACGTAACCCACTCTGCCATCTTCCGCCCCTGTGGCTGAATAAACAGCCCGTCAGATAGTCAAAGGCGGCGGAACGGTTTTGCTCCACTCCCTCTAGACCTCCGCTATCAGTGACTTGGAAACTTTAATTTCTGTAGCCTACTTTGTCCACAAGATCAATCAGTCTGCCTAGTTGGTCAGCTTGACCTTAATGTTAACTCCACCAATAAACAAAAACATTGAGATTTTAAAGAAAATGACTGAAAAATAATTAACTGTAACTGAAACTGTAACTGAAAAATGACAATAACTTAAACTGTAATTATAACTGGAAAATAATTTCAATAACTTTAACTGTAACTGTAACTGAAAATAATCAATAACTGAAACCACTCTGCCTGACAGCACATTATTAGGTCTATATCAGCGGTTCTCAACCTGTGGGTCGCGACCCCCACGGGGGTCGAATGACGATTTGCCAGGGGTCGCCCGAGACCATCAGAAATATGGAGTTGTCCCTTGTCTTGTTATTGTGCAAAATTTCCTCAGTGGTAGTTACTAGTTACGACCTACTAGTTGTTTTGCTATAATTGTCATTCGAGGATAGACATGGAGACAATTAAATAATAAAGTTTACATTGTGGACGAAAATAATTTAACAGTTGGGGGTCGCCACATCATGAGTAATTGAATTAAAAGGGTCGCGGCACTATAAAGGTTGAGAACCGCTGGTCTATATGGTGTTTCTTTATTGCAGCAAATGCTTTGCATTTGTTTCAGCTGTGATACTTTCCGAGGCTTATTCCATCATTGTCTATTTCGTGTGGATTTTCTGGGCGCTCATAGTCATTTCGCGCTTCAGAAAGAGCCGTCAAGGAAGGACTTTCAATCAGTGATGGGCAAAAGTTAACTAAAAAATTAGTTAACTTTTAGTTAAACTACTTTTTAGTTGCATCAAAAGTTAAACTGGTTGGGCAAAAGTTTAGTTAATGCATTAGTTAAACTGAAATTTTTTTAGTTAACTGGCTAATAGTTAAACTTGAGTTATTCAGATTCTATGCCACTTTCAGCACAGGCTAAGTCACGAGTAGACTTCAGGTCACTATTCTGCTTCATTTCTTGCGTTAGCGTTACTTTACGTTACGTCAATCAAAAGTTTAAAAACTAATTATGTATAGGGCAATCATGATTATATATTCTTTGTCGAAACATGAATAGATAATCTATATAGAAATATGTGATCTTTGCTGTGTCATTATCATCATCATAATTGCTCTCTGCCAACTCATTAGTGGCAATAGCTAGTCTGAAAACATTTCCAGGCCTTTTTGTCAAATGTTAATTTTCCTCCTTCTGCAATTGTCAGTTTTCTTTCTTTAAAATCTTCTTTTATGTTGTCTATCCATTTTTTCTGGGCCCGCCTCTTCATTTTTTACCTTCCTTGTAGGTGTAGAGTGCTTTTTTGGGAAGTCTCGAGACTTCCATCCTGTGTACATGCCCATACCATGTAAGCCTCCTTTTTTCTGAGTTTGTCCATGATGGTATTCTTTAATCCAATCCGTTGCCGTATATCTTCATTTCTAAGTTTTTGAAGTCTGCTAACTCCAAGAATTCTTCTTAGGCAGCTCATTTCTGCAACGAGTAGTCTTTTTCATCTTCTCTTTTTGTAATCAAGGTTTCAGATCCATATAGTATATGTGGAATGACAACGGTATTGTAGATTTGGATTTTGGTGATTATTTTAATTTCTTTAGAGTTCCAGATGCGTTTCAGTCTTCCCATTGTTTGTAATCCTTTTGCTATTTTCTGTTTGATGTTTGATGTTTGCTGTGTAGTGTTACTTAAAATGAATTCGTTAATTGTTCAAACGTGTTTTGCTGACGCAAAATTGAAAAGCAACAAAGCCTGATGCGAAAAACTTTAGTGCATGTTGTAAACACTGTCTTGGCAATGAAGTCGTTTGCGGAAACGCAATTAATTCGTCATCCAACGTCGTTGATCATGTAAAGGTAAGTGCGCTAATCGCTAATCGCTAGCCACTACCAGTAACAGTATGCTCTGGGCACTGATAGATGTTCGACGGGCGCCCCGCCGATCGTAGTACGTAAAACCCAACTATACTGTAGGTCCATGGAGACAGCGCGGCGAAGTGCTTCTGGTCAAATCGAAAATTTCATATAGATAAATAAATATAATAATATTACTCTGGCGAACCGGGCCTATCGAGGTTCCTACGCCTCCTTAACTCCAGATGGCTCCGCCCGGTTCGACGCACACGGGGTCTGACTCACTCTAAGGCACGTGGTCGTTCGTCTTAGCTTTTTGGCTAAGATCTCAGGCTCTCTTACTACCACCTGCACTACGCGCACTACTCTGCATTTTCTTCCGCCGTTCCACGCTTAATCCCTTCTCTAAAGCGTCGTTTCACCTCTACCTATCTGGCTCCGTGCGCCTCACCTCTCTACCTGCGCACCTTACCTCACTCCGTGCACCTATCGCGCCTCCCTACGCTCAGTGCCTCGCACCTACGCACCGCACCTATAGCTCAGTGCCTCCGCGCCTGTCGCGCCGCCCTACGACTCAGTGTCTCCGCGCCTATCGCGCCGCACCTATATCCCAGTGCCTCTCGCACCACACCTATCGCACCGCCTTACGGCTCAGTGCCTCTCACCGCGCTTATCGCGCCGCACCTACATCTCGGTGCCTCGGACCGTGCCTATCGCGTCGCTCCTATAGCTCAATGCCTCGCACCGCACCTGTCGCACCGCCCTACGACTCAGTGCCTCGCACCTATCGCATCGCCTACGGCTCAGTGCCTCTCACGCACCGATCGCACCGCCCTATTGCTCAGTGCCTCGCGCCGCCCTACGGCTCAGTGCCTCTCACGCACCGATCGCACCGCTCTATGGCTCAGTGCCTCGCGCCGCCCTACGGCTCAGTGCCTCTCACGCACCGATCGCACCGCCCTATGGCTCGGTGCTTCCACACCCTATCTATCGCTCCGCCCTACGGCGCTGTGCCTCCGCACCCTTCGCACCGCCCTCCAGCTTAAGCCTCGCACCGCATCTATCACTCAAGCCTTGCACCGCACCTATAGTGCCTCCACTCAGGGTGCTCTGACCTCAGAGTGCTCTACTCAACGTGCTTAGCCTCAGGGTGCTCCAATCTCGAGGGTGCTCCGACCTCAAGGGTGCTCCGACCTCAAAGTGCTTAGCCTCAGGGTGCTCCAATCTCAAGGGTGCTCCGACCTCAAGGGTGCTCCTTGACTGGGTGCCCTCCTAAAGGTGCTCGACTAAAGGTGCTCGAGTGCCCTACCTTTCTCCTGCCACACGCCGCCCTCGGCAATCGGTCGCTCGGGTGCGACCTTTCCTCGGGTACTCACCCGGCACTCTATCCTTTCTGGGAACACACGCCGCCTCGGCAATCGGTCCTGATCTGTCGTGAGATCGGCTATTTATACGATTTCTGCCGGCCAAGGGGAAGGGGTTACTACTCACTAACTTGCATGCGCTTCGCATTCTTTAATGGCTCGCCGCATGCATTTAATGCTCTCTTTCTCTCTCTCTCTCACTGCATATGGTCATTCTATTATTATATTGGGCCTATCGGGCCTCAGCTATTTATAAATTCGCTACATTACTATTATAGTATTAACGTTAGCCTAATAATAATAGTATTTTTATATTTATTGTTAAAATTGTGCTATATGAATTTTGTGACTGACACAACCTCTGAGTCACTATGCGGAATGGCTGAAAACGACTTGGAAATGCCAGGTTGGTCAGGCTGCCAGATATTGATAGGCTCTGCCCAGACAATTGTAGCTTCCATCATCATCATCATCATCATCATCATCATCATCATCATCATCATCATCATCATCATCATCATCATCATCATCATCATCATCATCATCATCATCATCATCATCATCATCATCATCATCATCATCATCATTAACCGTGGGCTCATCGCCCGTTGGTGTATAATGCCATATTCAGAGTTTTCTGCCATTCTTTCCTGTCCGTACAGTCCGTTGCTCTGTGGCTAAGATCCTGTAAACTACTTTCACGCCAATCTCCGATATCATCACACCATTCCTTGTGTGGTCTCCCTCTCTTATTGGAACCCTCAATTATTCCAAACATGAGAGCGTTGATCTTTCTGCCCTCTCATTCTGCATATGTGTCCAAAAAGATGGAATTTTCTTTGCTTTACTCTTTCCAGCATGGTTTGTTTTGGCTGAATTCTCCTGTATAGTTCTTCATTTGTGATTTTTTCGACCCATCCAATTCTTAGTGTTTTTCTATAACATTTTCTTTCAAAGGCTAGTATTTTGCTTTCCAAATCTTTGGTGATGGTTCATGTTTCACATCCATATAAAAAACTGCTGAAGAAACAGGTTTCGAGTATTTTCTTTTTTGTTTCAGTGCTTATTGCTTTGCTTTTCCAGATCTTGTCCATTGCCGTCAGTTGATCTAGAGCCCTTGCTGCTCTTCTTGTGACCTCTTGTCTGCAGTCTAAGTGACCTCTGTTTAGTCTTAATGTTCTTCATTCTAGAAAACATATGTTTGCAAGAGAGTAAGTGCTGCCAAATAGACACAATGTCTTTAAAGCTAGATTCACTATGTTGTGTGGGAATGTTTCCCCATGAACATATCGGCCGCAAAAAGTTAGCAAGTTGTTATTAATAAATGCAGCTTTAAAGTCACTATTGTTGTGAAAATCAATGAGCTTCATTTGCAATGAATCTGGAACGCCAGTATGATCAGCTTCAAATGGGACACTAACACACACGAGAGTTCAGGAATATTGTAGCGCAACCTACTTTAGCACCAGTTACTTTTGTATGAGATTATTAATTTGTACACTAACAAATCTAAAGCAGCTAAAAGATGGATTGCTTTATTACAATTTTGGAAGGCCTCGTCGGACCGGATTGAAGTCGTTCGCAGGCTGAATTGTGGCTCACGGGCTGCGAGTTGGACAACCCTGGCTTAAACGATTATGGAGGCTCGAAGCGGGTACATGGTTCCCAGACACGAATACCAGTGCGAGTACTTGACTCTCTGCAGCCCGAGTACTAGTACGAGTACCAAATTCTGCCAACTACCAACAGTATACACAGGGCACAATGATGTGTAGGCTACTTGCTATAATTTTATGATGACTGAGTGAATTTGGTCGTCATTTAAAGGCGAAGCGGAGGACTTTGGTATTATCGGAATTTATCATCGCGAAAGATTTATAAGGCTATGTCTGATCACTCTGATGGAATGTCCTGGCTTGCTTGTTGGTCACTACAAAAACAGCCACTCACTGAATTCAGTGGCCTGTTGAGATGGGTGCAAGTATTTTTCAGAATATGCGGTTATCAGGACAGGACAGCGGGCTTGTGAAGGTTGTGACTGTGGGAGAACAGAGGATGTTCGTGTAATCCAGTGGTTCTTAACCGGGAGTATACATGGTGAACTTTAAGGATGTTGATGGGGTACGCAGAATTATCCAGCAATAAAGTCTGTTTTAAAAGCTTACGACAATTTGCTCTGTAAACTGTGCAAACATTGTAGATTTCTTTACTAAATTAGACATTCTAAGGAAAAATCCCACTTTCTGGCATGTACACCATCTGTGACAGATGCTTGTTTCAGTTCATAATTATTTTCAAAATATTGCAGAGAACAACATTTTGTCCTGAGATAAGGTACGCTAGTAGATGGTACTTCGTTCTCTTATACTTGTCTCAAGGGTACATGATCATAAAAAATTAAGACACACTGGTGTAATCCAAGATCACGCTTTTCGTGCGGCGCTTCTAAACGGGAGTCCGAAACAAAACAGTCAACTGTCAAACATCTGGTTTAGATATGTCGTGACTGACCAGCAAGAGTACAAAATCGGTCTGTTTAGCGTCATTCTCGAACCTTATGGAGACAATTAACTATGTAGACACCGATACATTGATTTTGCCGATTAGAAATAAATGGTTAATTAATCAATTTCGTGGAATGGCCTACAAAGAAGAACAGTGGCGGCTCCACAGGGGGCCCGGAGGCCCTTGCCCCCATTGAGTGCCTGCCTCCAGTAGTCCCTCTGTTGGGACCCTATACTTAATACTACATACCTAACAACAAATGGTTGGCCTCCATGATTAGAAGTTGCCACCCCAACGGCCCTTCACTTGCCAAATCCTGGAGCCGCCACTGAAGGAGAACCGCTTTTGACAGTGACAGGTTTCACAAACTTTGACTGCATAAAGAAAATAAAGTAAAGTAAAGTAAAATCTCGTGGATTTCTATAGCGCCTTGGAAAGCAGCACAACAGTAGCTGCTTATTCTTAGGCGCTCAGCCTCTCTTAAAATAGCTATAGGAAAGGTGTGGGATCAGCCAGGCAATAGTCAATATCCGAAAGGCAGTGAGGCTAGGTTGTTACAGCTATGGCGGAAATGATTTAAGAAACAGGAAGGATTTAAGCTTAGACCTGAAGACTTGAGGAGATAGTGCAGGAATCATAGGAAACGGGCAATCAGATTTTATTGTTTGAAAGTGTCCAAGTGTGCGAAGGGAAGCTGGGATCGAGTTCCAGAGTTCAGGTGCAGCATATGAGAAGGCACGGTTGCAAATTTTCAGGGATGACTGATTTAGCGGGCGTGACAGAGTGAGATGAGATGACGAACGTGTGGGTCGAGGAGGCACATGGGGACTGCCACATTCTTTGACACATCACAGATATATGCTGGCTGTCACAAAAGTCGAGAGCAATGTACAGTACAGTAAGTGCTTCACAAAAGTTGAGACCAAAATGTGCAATCATGTGATCTCAATAGCATCGCAGTAATTTGGAGACCTGATTCAATCAACGTGTCTAACTAAGTAAGTAAGTAAGACGAAATTTCAATAGCGCTGCCCGAAAGCTTGGCGCAGGGCACCAGCATATTCACGAACGCTTAATTGAAGATTAACCAAATTATATTAATTTAATCAATTAATTCAGTGGAGTGATCGAACCCATTAGTACTGCAATGAGAAAGTTTCTTATAAAAAGCCAACAAGAGCGTCGCCTGATTGTTGACGCTTTCGAATTTTCTTCGAGATGTAACGAGCATCTTTTCAACTGAGTAAGTGAACATCAGTGTAATTTCTGTATATATGTCTCATTTTCTGATGATTGCATCACAGAGTCAGTGATTTCTTCATCGCTTATCTACAATAGAGTGCAACTTCTGCATTTAGAAACATTCAGTAGAACTTTGACTATATATATATATATATATATATATATATATATATATATATATATATATATAGGTGGGTCGAAAACTATATTTTTTGAAGGTTGGAAAAGAGTTTAGGAAAGCCCTTGAAGTGGCTGGTGTGCATGCTGCATTTTAATGAACTTCCTTTTAGAAAGTACTTTGCATTACTAGATGGCGGAACTGCTACAGGTCCTTCGTCGTCTTCACGTGTAATTGCATCAGTTCTTGACTATGATGCAAAAGACCTGCCTATAATAATAACGACCCACCCTAATATATATAATTATATATTTATATATATTGCGATATTTCCTAAAAAGCTCACATAGAAATTCTTAAGTGAGACCTTAGCATCCTTCAAGGTATAATGCTAAACAAACATTAATGATACTCTACACTACGATTAGGCCAGATTAAGTACACCAATTATATAGTTAATTGCTGGCTTTACCTCTAAATGTTTTTCACTTTCACCATATTGCAGATCATGGATTTGATCATTCTGATAATTTCGTCGATCTTGATCTTTTCCGGAGTCCCTTCGACCGCCGAAGAACTTCGCTTTCTGTCGAGAGAGACAGATTCCGAAGATCCTGAAGATTCATTTCAGAAAGCCTGGTTTGCGTTTAAAACCCAGCATGGTACGTAACAGATAGTGGTATGACAAATTAGCAGTTTAACAAATATTTAGTTGATAAATCATGGTATTTTATTGACACGAAACAAAAATATAAATGCTCTTTTCTTTTACTGACGCGAAATGGACTATAATGTGCTCATATTCAGTTTTTCTATTTCTTCACTTTCTACGTTGAGTAGAGCAAGATAGAAGAGTTTTGGGCTCCCTAACTGCCATCTCTGTTGCTTAGTTCTAGCTTTTGAAAGATGCACTCAATATACTAATTGTTAATTCTCACTTTCCAGCAAAAAGCTATCCCAGCAACGAGGAGGATCAGCGTCGTAGATTGATATTCGAGGAGAGTTTAAAGATCGTTCAAAGTCACAATTATCTCTACGAAACTGGTCGCACCACCTACGAGATGGGAATAAACCAGTTCTCAGACATGGTAGGGTATATTGAAGATATCAATAGGTAGCTTTTAGAGCAGTGCTTCCCAACCTGTGTGCTGAAGCACACAACTGTGCCGCAGCGACAGCAGAAGTGTGCCGTTCCAAAATTTTGGAAAACAGTAAAATAATATTGGCGCTCTATTATTGTCAATTAAAAGTTGAATTAGCCTATATCTCAAATGAGGTTAAACATGAAATAGTGATACTGATTGCAAAGAAAGTATGTACTTATGGAGAACGGTTGTCAATATTATACTGTATACTAGAGTATTATATATATATATATATATATATATATATATATATAGTACTAGTAGGTCTATACAAATGCATAATTTAAAACTGAAATGTGTGCATTTCGACTGCAGTGTGCCTTTGACAGTATGTTTTTGGATAGTGTGCCGTGACTGGAAAAGTTTGGGAAGCACTGTTTTAGAGTATGACCATCAAGATCTCATAATTGTAGATATACTAGCATTGATTATGAGATGATATCATTTATGTGGCGTCTTTTTTCTATTAGGACCGGGCTCTGTCGAGAAATCTCTTAGCTGAGAACTACGATTTTTACTGCTACAGATTTCTTTTTGAGGTTGTTAGAATAGAGAAGCAAATGGAATGATTCAGTTTTTCCGATTAAAGAATCAGAGAAATATGGTTAACTCCTGCCTTGTCGTTTATAGAGCAAAATATCAACGATACCGTAGATATCGCTACTTTTGCTTGTGAATGGATCTCCAATGCATTATTGCACTTTGTAAAATACTTATCAGCATTATCATCGCGCAACGAGTTTTATATTATTTACGATCATTGATGTCTACAATAACAATTATTTGGGCCTGTTTGTCATTGGTATATTAAAACGTCTTACAGTTTTCCGCATTGTCAGTATATTGTGTCTGCCTTATATAATATAACAATATAATATAACAAGGTTTAAAGTGGTTCAGTAGGGACTGCCCTGTGTGAGAACCACTGTTGTTCCCGTCCAATCTAATATCCTAAACTACTGAGGTTTATTTTAAACTCGCTTACAGGTGTAGCCGTTACTATACCCTCATCCAGTTCATTCCATCTGTCCACCATGCACTCTTGCACTAAAAAAATGCTGTTTATGTCTCCAAGCCCGTTTCTTGAACAGTTTCATGCTGTGTCCTCTGGTTCGATCATGCTGCTTCATTGTAAAGAATCTTTCTCTTGGCATTTCCACTTTGTTAGTATTTTGTATGTCTCGATCAAATCCCCTCTATCTCTCTTCTTTTTTCCAGGGTTGTCAATCCACAGTGATTTAGCCTTTCCTCATAGATTAGTTTATGATATCCCTTGATCATCTTTGTTGCTCTGTGTTGAACTCTTTCTAAGGTCTCTATGTCTTTCTTCAGGAATGGACATCATGCTTGAACACAATACTCTAAATGTGGACGTACCAATGTCTTGTAAAGTCGTACTATTACATCCTTCTCTCTGCTCACTATCGTTCTTTTGATCATACCTAGAATTTTGTTGGCCTTCTTAGCTGCCTCTGCACATTGCCTAGATGGCTTTAAGCTGTTATGCATGATGACCTCTAGATCTTTCTCCTCGTTTGTAACTTTTAGTCCCTTCCCACATAACTTAAATTCATGATCTGTTCCCTTCTTCCCAATGTGCATCACCGAGCATTTATCTGTATTAAAAAGCATTTGCCAATCTGCCGACCACTGGGATAGTCTATTAAGGTCTTGTTGTAAAATTTTTGCTTCTGCTTCACTATCACTCTGCCCACACAGTTTTGTGTCATCAGCGAATTTAGAAATTTTTGACATTATATCATCAATGTCGTTGATGTATATTAAAACAATAGAGGTCCCAACACTGAACCTTGTGGCACCCCACTTATGACCTCAGCCCAATCTGAATACTTGCCTCTTAATACCTTCCTTCTGTCTTCTGCTCTGCCTTAACAGGAGTTCTCTGAGATTCTGAAAATGACCGGATACGTCGAGAGCAAGGCCACTTATACTGACACAGAGGAAGAAATCTCGCCGTTGCGCAATAATAACGTTGTTCCAGCTTCAGTTGATTGGAGAGAACAGGGTTACGTCACCGGGGTTAAGAATCAGGTTGCGTCGACCTACTGTATACTTATGCTCATTAACTGCATTTTTCATTGTTGGAAGCACTGTGAGGAATACCTAATGGAATAGTCGTTATTATTCGATAGACCAACACCCACATTAGCCTTTAGTGTATTAATCATTGAATGCGAGCAAATATTTAGGTAGCAAATTTAATATTTAAGAACTAAGTCTATCGGCCACTGCATCGAATTGCATTTTACAATGTGGATTTTGATTCAAATCAAGGAGAGACCATCGATTGATGTCAAGAGCATTACTTAAATGGCGCTATAGAAGTTCAACAGTGGTATAATTCGTCACTTTTGCACTCTTACACATATCTATGATGCGCTACTCATAATGATTTCAGTATCCAAGGTGTGGCATATACTCTTTAAAATAATATTTTAATTGAGCTTGTGGTGTTACGTTTTCAGGTGCACTGCGGATCCTGTTGGGCCTTCAGTGCGGTAAGAAGAGTTTGTTTTTATTCAGGGCCGTCGCGTGACTTTTGGGGGCCACCCGGAAATTTTCGATATTGTGCTCTATTATTGATTTGCCACAGTAATCATTTATTTAACTATTATTCAAATTAAATTATTCTGCTATAAAAACGAAACCTTTAAATAGACTAGACCGGGGGCCTCCCTGCGGCCGCAGGCATTGTAGGCCCTACACGCCGGTCCTGTTTTTATTACAATACAGCGCATTATAAAAACGTGAAACTGATGTTCTCTGATATTCAGGGTGCATGGCTCATGTGCTCTGCTGTCTCTTTGTTGTGACTAAAGAGCTAACTGAGCTAATGAGGAGCAGCAACATAGTTTTTGTGCTCTTCCGCATCTTTATTGGCACAAGTTTGTTCGAAGGGATAGAATTTGTACTTGCGCAGCTCGACATCGATTCTTAATTATTGCACTTACGTCAATTAGATAATTCACCTTAAGTTACAAGAATTCTATGATATTGCGCCTAATTAAATTTGTTATAAAAATAAATACTCAACGCATATGGATAAACTAGGACGAAAAGTGAAAAGTGGGGACCCAACCACTATACCTTTCCCCTTTCTAGCCTAGCCTATTAAACAATGGGAGAGTGCTCTAGCTTAGCGGCCTAATAGAAGTTTTCGCCATCGTCACTTTACTCGTAAGATAGGCTACATTATCTAAAACGAACGATACGAATTAAATTCTTGGCAAGTAAACGATTGAAGCGATACTAGTAGTCTACGGCCCAAGTCAATGAGTTTGTGCATTAATGTATAAGAATAAAATGTTTCAGACCGGATCCCTCGAGGGTCAAATGAAGAAAAAATCTGGAGAGCTTATATCCCTCAGTGAACAGAATTTAATCGACTGTTCATGGGTTGAAGGTAACAGCGGCTGCAAAGGCGGCTGGATGCATCAGGCATTCGATTACATTAAGAAAAACGGTGGCATCGACATCGAAGCATGCTACCCATACGAAGCCAAGGTGATTGCTACTACTACTACTACTACTACTACTACTACTACTACTACTACTACTACTACTACTACTACTACTACTACTACTACTACTACTACTACTACTACTACTACTACTACTACTACTACTACTATTATTATTATTATTATTATTATTATCATTAACACCACCACCACCACCACCACCACTACTACTACTACTACCATTATTATTATTATTATTATTATTATTATTATTATTATTATTATTATTATTATTATTATTATTATTATTATTATTATTATTATTATCATCATCATCATCATTAACACCACCACCACCACCACCACCACCACTACTACTACTACTACTACTACTACTACTACTACTACTACTACTACTACTACTACTACTACCACTACTCTACTACTACTACTACTACTACTTACTGCTACTACCATTATTATTATTATTATTATTATTATTATTATTATTATTATTATTATTATTATTATTATTATCATCATCATCATTAACACCACCACCACCACCACCACCACCCACCACCACCACTACTACTACTACTACTACTACTACTACTGCTACTACTACTACTGCTGCTGCTACTGCTACTGCCACTGCTGCTACTACAACTAGTACTACTACTACTACTACTACTACTACAACTATTACACTACTATTAGGCCTTCTACAACTACTGCTGTTAACTCTAATACTATTACTACTGCTATTACAACTACTGCTACTAATATTACTACCACTGCTACAGTGACTACAACTACTGTACTTTTTTCTTTCTTCTCCTCTTGCTTCTCCTCCTCCTCCTCTTCCTACTACTACTACTACTACTACTACTACTACTACTACTACTACTACTACTACTACTACTACTACTACTACTACTACTACTACTACTACTAATACTAATACTACTACTAATACTAATTCCAATACTAGTCAACCTGATAATTGAAGACTTTTATGCAAATCTACATTCCTCTTACATTATCAATAATTTTACTGTACTTCCATTAGATGCTCAAAATGTATGATTTTAGTTTTTCACATTACGTTAAATTCTGAATATGCAGTACATCATACATTTCAAGTTGCACTAAAATTAGGAAGGCGCCTGTCGATACAGACCTGACTGTCGCGTGGCCACCGTTCGGGACTATGTCAGCCTGAAACGTGAAAGCGAAGATGAGTTGACGAATGCTATTGCAAACATCGGTCCCATTTCAGTGGCAATCGACTTCCGTCCATCATTCCATCGGTACAAGTCAGGTAAAGATACGACTTTCTTGGATGGCCAAAAGTTTCACAATTTCTCGCGTGAAAAGTCGGAACAATGCTGACTGTAATAGCCATTAGATTCTTTTTCGTCTTCTCGCGAAGTTCTAACTAACATTGCTTCGAGCAGAAAAGCGCGATTCATAATACCTCGCATTTCTGCACAACAAGGGCTTTGTTTGACTCGAATAGGCATAGATGTGCATCGATTGGAAATGATTTTCAACACAAACCAATAGGTCTTCGAAAGTTGCACATTATTCGTTGGTACAAGCTTCCAAACTTTGAGAGTTTCAATAAAATGATTATAAATACGCCATCATTATAATGATCCAGTTTGTACTCTTCATTCTCCAATCCTGAAACTCAGATTAGATTAGATGGATCTTTAGGTTAGAAAGTTTTATGCGGTACAGTCAACGTTAATATGTAAGGTATTCCCATCGTTGCTGGTTTCATATACAGTGTGGACCAATAAAACCGCTGCCACCCGACTTCATTGCGAATATTTTCACAACCCAGGTGTCAAAATGCATGACATTTGGTGATCCTCTAGTCTAGTAGCATTATATCCTGAATACAGCTGTGGCGACCATGTGCCACAGGTATTATTATTATTATTATTATTATTATTATTATTATTATTATTATTATTATTATTATTATTATTATTATTATTATTATTATTATTATTATTATTATTATTATTAAAGATTGCTTAACTGCATAAACTTGTTAGTTAATAACTTTAATCTAATTAATTAGCGTTTATAATAATGTATTTGTACTAATTTTAATTAATTAATAAAGTTTTAATTTATGTAAAACGGACAGAGCACGCGCTAGGCTGCGACGCTAAGGCATCGGTAAAATTATTAGAATCGCCACGCCCGCCCAAAGACCGAGAGATAGGTTATAGAAACCGGCAACGATTCCCGAGCCTTCGGTCTTTCAGTCTTGGCCGCTGAAAGATCGCCTCATGTAAGACGGAGCCTGCGCGGAGCGAGGCTCCCGCTGGGAACTGTGCGTCTGGCTGTTCGACGCGTGTGGCAGCGATCGGTCGGCTGTGTACGCTGCGTTACTGCGTACGCCTGAACACCGGCGCCCGGTTACCAGGGTGATTAGCGAAGGGTTGGGCCGTAGACGGGGTCGCTTACCACCGATAACGACGACACCGCTGCCTAGGTTCCCTGCTTTCACGGCACCTAAGCGGACGTGACCCAACAGTTTAAAATTTCGCCTAAAGACCGGCCCTCTGACCACCAGGACCTGTCGGCGGTGCGCGTCGCCGGCGGCGAGGCGCCCTTCGCCGCTGCCGACGGGTCCGAAGTTAAACTTTCTGACGGATAAAACGCATAGATAAGGACATTAGGGGACGAGCGCCCTCAAGGGTTGGTTCTAAAAATCGAAAATCTCCGAAATATGGGAATTTATGTAGCCCGCGTCAATAGGCGGACGCAGGCGGCTGTTGTAACTAAAGTTCGCTTGAGACGCGCGCCCAGCTGGCAGGAGCTATTGCCGCGTCGCTTAGCCGTAGACGAAGCCCCTGACCACCGCTAAGGAAAACGTTCTTAAACAGGTCCCTACTTTTTCCTATTGACGACAACTACGCGAAAATACAGACAACTGACGAAAAATTCGCCTAAGTGCCCGTCAAAAAGTTTCAAAACTCTAAAAATTTTAGTCATCATCATGACATGTCGTTTTCGTGGTCACTCCGCTTATATCGTGAGGCGATAGAGTAAAGAAAGCACAGCGATTGGAAGCGAGTATTTGGAGCCCGTTTAAAATGCTAAAACTTATCGTTTCATACTGACGTATCAAAGACTATTGATTGCAGTTCCTGTGCGCTAGTTATTGTGGCTGCCGGACTGCGTCTAGTCAGCGCGTCTTTGTCCTTGTTACCAGTGTTGCCACTGTAGCCATTGTTGTCATTGTTGCTTGGTTTATCTTATTATATAATTCTCGATGTCCAGTCTGTCTGTCGGTCACGATACACGGCAGATTTTGCAAGACGCTGTTGCCATAACAACGAAATTGTTTAATCAAAACTGTCTAAAAAACGCAGCGTTTAACGAAGCGTCTTAATTGCAGCTCAAATCCCCGCTTCCCTTCCCTTCCATCTCCCCATCCCTCTCCCAATCGCCCCGGCCCCAAAACATCCCCGCCCAGGCCCCAACCCATACCCGCCCCGCCCTATCCCACAGGCCCCAAACCCCCGTTCACCTTTCCTCTCCCCATCCCTATCCCAACCCCCGTCCATCTCCCCATCCCTCTCCCAATCGCCCCAGGCCCCAACTCATACCCGCCCTGCCCTACCCAACAGGCCCCAAAACCCCCTGTTCCCCTTTCCTCTCCCCATCCCTCTCCCAATCCTCATTCCCTCTCCCCATCCTTTTCTCAATCGCCCCGCCCCAACCGATCACCGCTCCGCCCTACCCCACCGGCCCCAAACCCCGTTCCAAAACCTACACAACGCTGCTCCGAAAACCCGTACAACCCACTTTCCTTCTCCCAAACCTCCCTTCCCTCTCCCAATGCCCTAGCCCCCGTTATTATATATATATTTACTCCTTCCTAACCTCAATACCTATTTTTTAAAATTTAACCCTTCAAGTGGGGATTAAATTTTCAGAAGCCGTCACCGTACTGGGGATTTAATTTTTGGAAAAGCGTTCTTCAGAAATGATTGCTGTAACGTTTTAAATTTGCTATAACTCAGGCTATATAGGAGCTAAAAAGATTAGGTTTGCACCGTTGTTTAGATTTTTAATTCCTCTTTTTAACCGTCCGTGCAAAACAAAAAAATTGGAGTACAGTCCACTTTACGGTCTAAAATATCACCCTCTCTCCCAAAAACATTTCAAAGCCCCCTAGCAAAAACTTTTCAGCGGTAACCCCACTTTGGTCAGCGGCAAAGTTATACAGGGATGTCAGTGGAACAAAATAAACCAAAAAGTTTGAAAATCGGTTGACATTTGGTAAAGATCTATCAATTCTAACTCGATGACCCCAATGTTTGAACATAAGTATTATCGGCAAATTTCGCAAAAGTTTTGAATTCTGAGAAAGTTTCCAAATTTTTTTGAATTTGCTATATCTCAGGCTATATAAGAGCTAAGAAGATGAGGTTCGCACCATTGTTTAGCTTTTTTTATTCTTCTTTCTAACCGTCCGTGCAAAACAAAAAAGTCCAGCGTTCACGAGCTTTCCGACAATCAAGTGAGAATGAGGAGCAGGCTGTTGCTTGGCGTACAAAAGCACCACAGCAAACAAGAGAATCAAGCACTGCATGTCGTTCGACACTGCCAAATCAGTACACTTTCCTTGACTATCAAGTTTCAGAAAATTTCTGGGAATGGGCGTTAACTCGGTTGAAGGCAGAGGCGGCGAGTTAAGGACAATTAATTGCGCAAAATCCTATTGCATTTGCGCAAAATCGGGTGGTAAAACAGTCAATCTCTCCTGTCATTTTTGACGGGTAAACACCTAGTTAATAAATAAAAATAAACCTATAAACTTATAAAGGCAAGTTGTGTTCGTGTCTTTGAAAGTCGCTGTGACGCCGGAGTCTCAGCGCACTGTCCGTGAAGGTGAGCCTTGGCTGTGATGAAAATCGCCTACCTGAGGTCACGTTATTGCCCAGGAGGTCAATTCTGAGCCAAGGGAGGAGACAGACGCCCGCCTGTCGTAAAGGCGCGGGGAGACAGTTTGATTGAATCGACGGCCAGGAAAAGAGTGGACCGCCGTCCATTCAGGCACGGATAACCTCGGGTTTGGTGAAAGCGCTGTGGAAGCAAACAGACGCCGCTGCCCGTCTAGAAGCGAGAGCAGAGATTACCCAGCGTGTGAGGAATCCAAGAGACAACGCCGCCTGTCTATAAGAGAGCGGAAGACGGTTAGATTACCGAGAATGAAGAGACGTGGGGCCAAGTCTAAGCCGGAGACCAGGAATACATATAGAAATCGCTTAAGGCGCCGAGACCAAGCGGTGGCCAGCGATAAGAGGAATGAGTTAAAGGGTCTCTCGGACGAGGCCGGGGCCGGAACGGATAGAGAGTCAGAGGAGGAAAATGAGAACCCTATGTTGAGGAACGGCCGTCCTCAGTGTGCGGCCTGCCCGGCAGCCGCGGACACCTCCGCTGATGTCGGAGAACCGGAAAGGGAAACAGACGCCGCCGATCAGGCAGAGTCGGCGGCAGATGGCGATCGGGAGACCGAGCGGGCGTTGGGGGCCGCCCGACCGCCGGCTGCGCTACGAGACCGCGAGCCGGCGGAGTCGCCACACAGCTATTTAAACTTTTCTTCAGAATTTTAAAGTACAACGACGCAACCTACCGAGAACCAGGTCAGGGGTAGACTGCGTTCATCAAACTATGAGTTACTTCGCTTGCTTGCTAAAATTACTAATTGGTAGAAACTAAGAGACTGTCATGCAATTTCACATGGACGTTGCGTGCCTGTGACTTGTCTTTCAGACTGCATATGCATGCAATTCCAGACAAATGATGATAAGGTCCCCGTCCGGACAGAGAGGCATTCAAGATTCGTTACACTCAACATCTTGTTCAGAAATTCTGTCATAAGTCGTCGCCAGTCTCAACAGCCAACATTCTACTGACCAAAGCCCTTTGTTAGGTCACGATCATCCTCCAATACTTTGCCGGTTTTATAAAAAAAGAGAATTAATTTTACAAAAAAGACTGTAAATAAGACAATCAAAGACATCACAGGGAAGCTATCAAAGCAGAAGATAGCAAGGAAGAAAATTCATAAATTGCAGACGCTGTAATTTTCTCAGAGGATTGACAGTCTTTTCCCTCTAATTCTCTCTATCTTCTACCGCTCTTTTTAGGGCTCCATAGTTCTTTGTGTCTGTACAGTCACAGATGTCGTCCATCCAGCGTCTTCTCGGTCGCCCCCTTCCTCTTGTTTCTTCTATTCTACCTTCCATTATTATCAGTGGTAGTTCTCCGGCCGAACCTCTCATGACGTGACCAGCGTAGGACATTTTTCTTCGTATTATTTCATCTTTCCACGTCGCTGTTGGTTTGCTTCTTTCTAGGACTCTGTCGTTTGTAACTTTGTCCATCCAGCTGATTCTCAGGATCCGTCTGTAGCACCATAATTCAAAGGCCATGATCTTTTTCGTAATGTTCCTGTTCATTGTCCAGGTTTCACATCCATACAGTACGTCAGCACTGGGAAGACGTAGCACCGGATGAGTCTTTTCTTGCACTCGGTGTTGAGATCTCTTCTCATGAGCTCTTTCATCTTCCAAAAGGATTCCTTGGCCATACCTATTCTCATTCTGATCTCCTCATTTCTTCCGTCGTCTGCGATGTAACTCCCAAGTTACTACTTACTGTATAACCTTCCACCTGTTGAAGCTGTACAATATCGATGATGATGTTACACTTTTTCTGAGCTTCTTTGCTGACAACCACGACTTTTGTCTTTTTCAAGTTTAATTTCATTCCGTATTCTTTTCCCATCTTAACTATGTTCATCACCAAGGTCTTCAAATCTTCTTCATTGTCAGGTAATAAGGTGGTGTCGTCTGCATATCTTATGTTGTCCATATCGTATCCTCCTATCTTAACCCCGGGTAATCCATTCAGGGCTTCTGATAGCCAGTATTCACTATAGAGATTAAATAATACGGGCGACGGTATGCATCCCTGTCTTACTCCTCTTCGGATTCTAGACTATTTTGTTTCTCCTGATCTAGTCCTGACACAAGCTTCTTCATTCCAGCACAGTTGTTCTATCAGCTGTCTTTCCAAGTCTGGCATCCCTGCAAGTTTCAAGGTGTCCCTTAACTTGTCATGTTTCACTTTATCAAAAGCTTTTTGAAATTCTATGAAGCATATGTAGGTATCCTTTTTCATGTCTAGATTTCTTTCGCATATAGTTCGTAGTTGTGGGGTATAACAACAACAATAATAATGATAAGGTTTAAAGTGGCTCAGGAGGGTTTGCCTTGTGTAGAACCACAGTTGTACCCTTCCAATCTAGTATCCTATAATACTGAGGTTTATTTTGAAATCATTTACACTCGTAGCCATGATTCAATCCATTCCATCTGTCCACAATTCTTGCACTAAAAAAGTGCTGTTCGTGTCTCACAACTCGTTTTCTTAAACAGTTTCATGTTGTGTTAAGACCTCCAGTTACTAATTCTGGCAATCAAGCAAAGTATAGCCCATAATTTTGATGGACACGTCCTACGTAGGGTTGCCAGATCTCCCGTATTTTACGGGAGCTCCCGTATTTTAGCCCCAGTCTCCCACCTAATAATACTAATAGGCCTACTAATATTGTTATAACTTGTTTGTAATATTGATTCACTACATGCAGATGACGCAGTGCATTGAACAGTGTTTATTGCTTTTTCCTAGTCCATACTCAATAGTACTGTAGTGTAGTAAAGCTCTAGCCATGATAATTCACAATAAACTGGACCGTGGAGTGGATGTATTGATCGCGGAAACAATCTCCCGTATTTCAACTTTGGATATCTGGCAACCCTAGTCCTACGCCTTGCCAGGTTTTTTATAGGTGGCGCCGCTGCACTTTGAAATTTGGTTTGAAAAATGGCTGCCTTCAAGATATATTAATCCCGAATCAAACCAAATATTTTCACTGAAGCAGGACGATATCGGTTTTACTGAAATTACTGGCCCACTCTGTGTATTGAAATACATCAGATTTCTATGATGTAATATCCAGTTGACAATGCATGCCTTTATTTTCACAATAACTTTTAATCGTTTTGGTGGATTTCAAGTTCGAAACTCTGATAGCAAAACTAGATTGATTATAATGTCATAAATTAAATATATTATTAAGAATTACGCTGTCTGGTCACATTTAAATGTCAAGCTGGCGTTCTTGGACGTTTGACTGGAAGACCAGTATCAAGTGAAGTGATTGATTTGAAAGTTTTATGTTTTTTGCTTTAGGTATTTATGAAGATTCGTCTTGTAATAAAACAAATCTTCTTCACGCTGTCTTGGCTGTTGGTTATGGGATCAAAGGAAGAAGAGCTTATTATATAGTCAAAAACAGGTCAGATAAATGTAATATAATGTCCTGTAACATGTGAGTTACTGATCACCTTGAATTTCTTTTTACGTTTTCAGCTGTTATTGAGTCTATCAGAAACGAGAGATTTCGGGTTGTTGAAGGAGTATTCTAATAAGGGTTTTGGTTCATTTCAGCAATATACGAGAGTATCATTGTATTTAAATGGCTTTTTGAAATACTGATATGCTGAGAATTGTTCTACTAATTTATAATACCAGTGGTTCACAACCTGTTGTACGTGTACACCTTGGAGTACGCGAGCTGTTGCGATGAGGTACACGAAGAAAATAAGAATTTTATAAAATTTGTAAAGAAAAATAGAAAAAGAGATATTAATCTTAAAGTACGAAGATTGAATTTGAGTGAAAACTGGATTATATACGGGGCGCACATGGTGTGATGGTAATAAAAAGGGTAAGAGAGATTTCAAAATCACCGATAGGCAAAAAACGTCGCACTTTTTAAAAAGAGAAAATGTAAAGTGATCACCAACATTTATTTAAATGCCAATATAGAAAAGACATACTGTACTGTAATGTAATGTAATGTAATTAGCTATATATATTGCGCCTAATCAATCAATGTTAGCAAGCGCATTACAATTAATGTCAATTATGTTAATTATTATAAGCACAATTAAACAGATGTGTCTTCAAATGTTTACGGAAAGCGACGGGCGACTTTATGTTCCGTAGCGCTGGTGGAAGGGCGTTCCAGGCATGGGGTCCGGCGTACGAGAAGGCTCGTTGCCCCATGACTGTCCGAAGACGAGGTTTCTGGTATTGACTGGTAGAGGCTGATCGTAGGCCTGGTCTACCAATGGCGGTTGATGTTGGCTGGAGCAGATCGGCCAGATAGGTCGGACAAAGACCATTCTGTGCACAGAACATCAGCGTGCATAGTTTGTGTTGTATCCGTGACTGGACTGGAAGCCAATGAAGTTCGCGAAGCGCCGGAGTGACGTGGTCTCGAGGTTTCAGGTCCAGCACCAGACGTGCAGCAGCATTTTGTACGCGCTGCAGGTTGGCCAGTGTAGACTTTGGGAGGCCGGCAAGAACAGAATTACAATAGTTAATAATAACAATAATTACAATACAATTACAATAATTACAATTACTGTGAAACTAGCAAATTATTTAAAGAGTTCTATATTACGTGCCTAGGGGCAGCGGCTTCTATCCCCCCTTGCAGCCGGGCTCAATTCCCCCCTTCCCAATTACAAATCCCTCCCCCAATTACAAATTCCCTCTGTTAATTTGCTCCCTTGTAGACTTAGTATTATATTCAGCTTTTCATCCTTTGTGTTAGGCATAGCTATCATTGATTACTTCACGGTCAGTGCTATTTTGAATCAATATCAGTCTCAGTTGAGTTCAGATTAGTAGCAAAATATTCCCCCCCCCTCATTTTTCCCGGGCGCAGCTGCGCCCGCCTTAAATAGGGATAGAAGCCCCTGCCTAGGGGTGTGCAAAGTTCACTTGTTTGCTTGGGGCAGGGCGGTTCCACGTTGGAGATGACTGGGGATGCATCCCCCCATCGGCCCACCAAAAATACGTCATCAATGGATGATGATCGTTTAAACGGATTAGTCCCTGTTTTAGCCCTGATGTGTATCCACAAAGATATGGACATATCCATAGACAATGTCATCGACAAATTCACTTACAGCAATAGAAAATTCGATTTTGCACCATGACTTTGTAAAACCAGACTAAAATGACTTTTATACATTGTCAATTCTAGACATTATAATTCATAAATCAAATTAACAGACTTTTTATAAACCGTTTAAATATAATTCCTTTGACAATTGACGGGGTCTACATAAAAATTCATTGCATCCCCACCAACTTCCAAGAAATTCATTGCATTCCCCACCAAGAGTTCTTGGAACCCCCACTGCTTGGGGGTACATTTAAAAAGTTTGGAAACCGCTGTACTAGACCATTCAGTTTGTATTCATATTACAAGTTGCCATTTGTCGTAGCCACCGGAGAATACGGTGGGTCGGGTCTTATTCTGTTGGGACCGGTCGTGGAATTTGCGCAAAACCGTTAAGAAATGTATTATAGGTTGTATGATGGTAGAGAATACGAGAATGAGCGAAGAAATCCTTAACGAGCTGTTTTCTGCTCGTCGGTGACATTTTACCCGAAATTGTCGATGTGACTGACGCTTTTATTCCGGTACCTTGACTACGCCACTGCGTTTTGCATGTTGACTAAAATTGGATGTAAATCAATTTCAGTCACAAAAATCGCCAATTTACCGTTGATATCGTTATCGCAACATGAGAGCGCAAGATAATCAGCTTGAATTCCGATTTTTAAATTTTGATTCTGATACGATAACATGGCCTGAAGATTGAGACAGCGTCTAAGCATTAATTTCTAGGGTAGATAATTAATTAATCATTGTCTCGTTTAATGTTTCTGTCATCTATACAACGACTTGCATTTTTGTATTCAAGCTGGGGAGCAACCTGGGGAGACAACGGATACATACTCATGTCACGCAACCAAGGGAACATGTGCAGGATTGCGAATTATGCAGTCTATCCTGTCGTTTGATACTAATCTACACAATTCTATGATCATTAATTAATTCTCATCGATGCCTTTTATTCTAGTTCATTATATGGCCTAATTTTGCATAGAACCGGCAGATTGAACGCTGTTCGTCTTTAGTGTTGGACAAAATTTTAAAGATTCGACAACTATAGATACAGATCAGATGTGAGATAATTATTTAATCGGATGCTTACTTAGTGGCTTCTTAGCTGTATTTTGAAATATTTTATTACAATTAAACGGAACATGCATCTTCATTTTGCATTCGTGGTTTCATATTTTAATCGCTGTTTTGCCTTATTCAAATCAAACTTTGCCGGCTAATTAATCACTTTTTGCTGCCCTGTTTGTCATTCACAGTATGAGCTCCCTTGTACGTACGCCTGCATCTAGTTTTCAGTTATTCACAGCTATTGCAAAACTTGCTACAAATCTCTAATCATAGCAAGAACAAATTGACTATTCCTCCTACCTTATGTAAAGTAATAACGTGCATACTACTAATAAATTAATAATATTTCTCCTGCTGCATGTAATTCAGTGGCCTGCTGAGATGGGCGCAGGTGTTTTAGAATATGAGATTGCCATAACAGGACAGCGGGTGTGGCAAGGTTACGACCGTGGGAGAACAGAGGATGTTCATGTAATCCAAGACCACGCTTTTCGTGTGGCGCTTCTAAACGGGAGTCCCAAACAAAACAGTTAAATGTCAAACATCTGGTTTAGATATAAAACAATAATAATATAACAAGGTTTAAAGTGGTTCAGTAGGGACTGCCCTGTGCGAGAACCACTGTCGTTCCTATCCAATCTAATATCCTAAACTAACTGAGGTTTATTTTGAATTCGTTCACAGCTGTGGCCGTTACTATCCTCTCATCCAGTTCATTCCATCTGTCCACCACTCTTGCACTAAAAAAGTGCTGTTTGTCTCTCCCAACCCGTTTTTTGAACAGTTTCATGCTATTTCCTCTGGTTTGATCAAACTGCTTCATTGTAAAAACCTTTCTCTTGGCATTTCCACTTTGTTAGTATTTTATATGTCTCCATCAAATCCCCTCTCTCTTCTTTTTTCCAGGGTTGTCAGTCCACAGTGTTTTAGCCTTTTGTCATAGGTTAGTCTATGATATCCTTTGATCATCTTTGTTGCTCTGTGTTGTACGACTACCTATCGACCATGACTGACCATCAAGAGTACAAATCGGTCTGTTCAACATCATTCTCGAACCCTCTGGAGACAATTAACTATGCTTGCGAACTAGCTTATAACGATTTACGAATAATAATAATAATAATAATAATAATAATAATAATAATAATAATAATAATAATAATAATAATAATTGTTATTATTATTATTATTATTATTATTACTAATAATAATAATCATCATCAGAATCGCTTCAAAAAATAAAAAATGCATGAGAACACATTAAAAAATGTTGTCCGCGCCGTCCAAGAGGGGTTTAACCCCCAAGACCCTTCCCCTTTTCTACGCCACTGCGTGAGTGTGTGTAATTTTTACATTACTAGAATTTATTACTATCATTATAAATATTGTTGTTGTTATTATCATCGTAATCTTAAACCTCGTCTTCTTCGTCGTCGTTATTGTTCTGTAGGAAAAACGCCATAAATTTCACAAACAATTAGCTATTACTTCGCACAAAGCAATCGAAACCTCAAGCGATAAGGTAGCCGTGAAATGTATTCTGCATTGTACTGTATTCTGTACGAAGGACCAATGTCGCACTTGCTATCCCTCGAAAGCTTCCTGACAGCACATTATTATATGGTGTTTATTTCTTGCAGCAAATGTTTTGCGTTTGTTTATGAATCAATTCGATAAATAGCTTAAAGTGTAATAAATATAGTAAACGGGAGTTTAGGCCCGTCTACTACTTGGGAAACCAGCTCACACGAGTCTTATGATGATGGAATTGACTGCTCGGTTCGCCCTGCTATCCTCTGACCCTGTGTAATAAACATACAGCTGTGACACTTTCCGAGGCCTATTCCGCCATTGTCTATTACGTCTGGATTTTCTGGGCGCTCTTAGTCACCGCCATTCAGAAAGAGCCGTCAAAGAAGCCATAATCGACTTTTATTTGACATTTTATATTTATATAGTAAAGAAGTGCAGGGGCGGACCTTAATAGTCGCCTTCATAATTATTATCATTATTTACCTCATGTCTGTTAGATATAGTAGATAGGGATTGGCTGTAATGATATTCGCTGATTTCTTATTGGATGTTATCTCATAATAAAAGACTAAGTTCGGGGCAGCTGACGGCTTTCCTCTGACTCGCTAGCGACATCAGACTCAGTAAACTCCCGTTTACTATGTTTATTACACAGGGTCAGAGGATAGCAGGGCGAACCGAGCAGTCAATTCCATCATCATAAGACTCGTGTGAGCTGGTTTCCCAAGTAGTAGACGGGCCTAAACTCCCGTTTACTATATTTATTACACTTTAAGCTATTTATCGAATTGATTCTATAAAACTATTTTGCTGAACAACTTTCGTGAATCTATAATTATTATCGAGTGCATAATTTACGAGGGAAATCCAGAAGTGACGAGAATAACGTCAACAAGGAAAATTTTGTGATCTTAAAATGAAAGCAGTTTTGAAAAATTTGAAGGATTGCTAAATTAATCTTTACGAAATAACATCGCCCTGTATTTGCTTATAGATGTAAACCACTTCTGTGCATTCTTCTGTGTTTTAAACTGCAAACATGGAACATTTCTGACCCAACTCAACTCATGGGTGGACCCAACCCATCCCATGTCTGACCTGTACACATAGTTTTTAATAGGCGAAGCACTGCATGCAAATCCAGGCGTGAAAGCAAATGGAGTAATATACAGCTTCTTAGAATGTGCAGAGGACATGCTATTTATCGCAGGCAGCATTCCAAGCCGGCCGCAGTTTCATTGGGTTGGACCCAAACGATGCATTTCCACAAAACGATTCTCTCAAATAAGAATACAGTATGCTGAGAGATTAATTCGGATGTCATCCGATTGAAGACATTGGGAGTCGGGTAGTGAACGTTCACAGTTAGGTCTCATTCGTTGATATGATATCCCGCTCAAAATCGATATTACAATCAGTAGTCGGATAGTCATCATTACTCTATCCCAGAGGTTTTCAAACTTTTACAAGCCACGGATCCCCTTGGCATGTCGTTACTATGTGGCGGACCTCCAGCTCCAGAAACAAAACCAATTGACAATTAATGTATGGAAGTAGAACAAGAGCAGGCCACTACTACAACACCGCAACTACATTGACTACACTCTAATCTAGTAGAGTGCACTGATGCATACACCGATAAAAATAGGCCTAATAAGAAAATGAAACAAATTCAAAATAGTAACATCTATAATATTAAGATCGTTATCTGTATGTCTCTCTGTTACCTTCAAGCGTTCTGATTGGTTGACTGTTGGTAGACGGTTTAGACCGTTTAGTCCTTACGTCGCGATGCGTTGGTGGACGATGTTCGAAGACGACGTTGCTATTGGTAACAATTGTTCGTATAACCGGTTTAGTCGAGTCATTGCAGCGTCAGAGGGCTGGGCGTGCGACGACGTTGCTATTGGTAACAATTGTTCGCAGCCTGAGGTAGTTGCAACGTACAGTTTAACGTACACAAAAAATACGTGTACAGCGTCACAAATGGTCACAGTTGCGTGTTTTTAACGTACATAGGCCTAATTATTAGGTGTCGCAGAGCTTGGCTAGGTGGCGATCATTGAAATGTTGTTCAGCGTGAATTCAATGATTGGGTATTAGGTATAGGTATTGGATTAGTATTATCCTGCACTGCGAGCGGAGCGAAGCGAGCGCGAGCGAAGCGAGCATCTTTCTAGTCAAGTAATTAAGTCAGTTATTAAAACTGAGATTGATCTTTGGTCAGCGTGAAGGGCGTACCTGCTTCGTGCCGCAGAGTATTTCCAAACATGGTGGTATGTTTAGCACACACATACGCGAATATCAGCCTCTATGTTCAGTCGTGATCTGTACTACCCGGTAGGTTTTTATGGCAGTGACTGCAGAAGAAGCTTATTTGCACAAGTGGGTAGTTGCAAATGGTAGGGGGCTGTCCATTAACTGCGTCAACGATTTTTGGCAATTTTTAACACCCTCCTTTTGTCAGCAATTGTCAAACTTTCAGTGACCGCTATAATTATACCAAAAACTTTTGACCACTCTACCCCACTAAGACCAGTGACGGGTCCCCCTAAAAAGTTTAGAAGGTTATTATTTTTGCGGTGATGAGAACTTTTCCCCTTTTTGCTCATCAAGTGTCAAAATGTAGTGGTTATGACATTTATGCTCGTCAGGCTTTTTTTGAGTTCCAATAATAATATTCAACGAAATTTCCTATTTCTTTGATTGCTTGTAAAAAAATGAAATTGTTTACGTCAACTTCTCTTCACTCCCTCCGCTGTCAACAAATGCCAAACTGTTCTAACCCACTTAATTTTGTTGCCCACAGCAGAAGATTGACGGTTTTCTCAGACAACAGGGGATATTCCAGAGAACATGTCATCCAGAATGACAACAGTGATTTACTGTTGAACTCCAAGTGGTGTTCTGCCAGATGATATTTCAGCCAGTTCTTCTCGTTTCCGTCCAAATAAATCGGTCATCTGACATTCAAATTGACTTCGAACCTAGTCAAACATGCCTATGTCATGTTATCAACTCTCAAAAAACTTTGGAATAATCTGACAACCGCTGTTTATTCTTAAACGCTCAGCCTCTCTTAAATTAGCCATGAGAAAATTGAATGGACTAAAAATAAATAAAACTTTTCTTTGGCATATTCGCGGACACCCTGGCACCTTGCCGCGGACCCCAGGGGTTCGCGGACCACAGATTGAAAACCGCTGCTCTATCCAGTGGTGGCTACATATGAGGGGCCCGGAGGCCCATGCCCCTATTGAATGCCTGCCTTCAGTAGCCCCCTGTTGGGACTCTACAGTATACTTACTACTACATACCGGTCCACGACAACTGGGTACCGCCGATTGGGCCCCAGACAACTGGGCCCGGCAACTGGGTAACGGGACATCTGGGTAACGGGACATCTGGGCCCTGGACATTTCGGCCCCGCACCATCGAACTGGACTTAGGCCAAATAATAACTGAAGGTTTGTTGTAAAACTTCGGGCGGTCTTCTTTAAGCCTATCATCGGCTACAAATTGAGTACAAATTCTTAATGGAAAGTGCTATTTCTTTGATCGTAAATGCAACGTATAGTTACTACGGGCTTATATTGACTTAAGAAGAACTGAGACTTCGCTGTATCCCTGTAGTAGTGAATAACTGCGGGAAGTCTTCTTCAACCTCTGTCATCGGCTACAAATTGAGTACTATTCTTTGTACGCGCAGGCATTTATGATGTTACGCTCATTATCATGTTTTCAAATTGCAAAGTAGGCATATATATATGCATATATATATATATATATATATATATATATATATATATATATATATATATATATAATTATACATATATATATATATATATATATATATATATATATATATATATATATATATGCATCAACACCATTCATCAACACCATTCTCTCTTTTCCTATTGTACGGGGCCGAGATGTCCCGTTACCCAGAGGTCCCGTTACGCAGATGTCCCGTTACCCAGTTGCCGGGCCCAGTTGCCGGGCCCAGTTGTCCGGGGCCCAATCGGCGGTACCCAGTTGTCCTGATCCGACTACATACCTAGCAACAAATGGTTGGACCCATGCTTAGAAGTTGCCACCCCAACGGCCCAAACAAAATTCTGACTGTTATAATAAAGTCAACATGAAAATTTGGCAATTGTATGCTTCTTTTGATCTGTTAATCTGCTCCAAATGTTAAAAAAAAATTTGCGAGCCTAAGATTTGGCTAAGAAGAGCCGCATGCTGCTCGCGAGTCACTCCTGTTACAGACAATGAACGTGTAACGTTAGTCTATTATAATAAACGAGGTGCTGCGATTTTCCTTTAGTTACTCAGCTATCGAACTGCAGTAATTGGCGATTATACGTTTTCAAGTAGACCTACATCGTATGTGAACTATAGCTCCGTGTCAAACATATGAACCTGACCCTCCCTCAAATAATTTCGTCTGGCTCTTTGTGGTATCTGACTTACTCGAGCGTGTAGACAAGAAAACAGGCATAAGTAGGCGTTTGAAAGTAGTCTAGCCTACTGGAAAGTCCATATATGGCCAACACCAGGAGCGAAAAAACTACGGCCCGCGGGCCGCATACGGCCCGTCATCGGATTTCACGTGGCCCGCGAGATCATTTAGAGATTTGCATACGACAGGCAGAAAGTGAGATAATTTGAAATATTCTATGATAGAAACATAGCACTTTAGTTTTAAATCTTAGAAAGATTCTGCAGCGCCCAGGAAAAAGGAAGGATCGCGCCTCAAACTCACCCCAAAACGTCTTGTTAGGGGAAAAAGGCTAATCGCCGTTATTGCGTCGTATCATGTGCATTGCAATAATGGCCTCCGATTCCGAAAAAGTGCTTAAAATTCTTCTTGTTTCCACACGGAATTATATAAACATTTTGGTTTTGTGTATGTACGGCTCGGCTGATGTAGTATTAGGCATCATGCGGCCCTTTAAAGAAAACGTTTGCCCACCTTTGGCCTAACCTGTTTTGCGATACTTGGTTAAAAATGACAGTTCGGAAACGTTCTCTGCAGTTCGGAAAATCGAAAGTCAATCTGTTGCATTGGGAAGAGTGTTGCAACGTTGCAAAAAAATATATTTTAACACGAAGCGATTAGAATTCGAAGAGCATACGCTTCAAAACATTCTGCGACGCAGAAAAATTAAGCGATCAAGGTAAGAAAAACGTTTGAAAACTTCATTGCAAGATAGGGTAGGCTATACACGTAGTAGATTAAATGAAACTAGTCAAAACCCAATGCATTCAATAGATGACTGTTACCCCGATCAGTGTGCTAGCTAAATGAAATCCTTAACCCCTTTAGTGTCAAGCCCGACTATAGTCGGGCGCGGGAAATCGCAGCGTAGGTGTCAAGCCCGAGTATAGTCGTGGAAACCCAAGCATATTCTAAAGTCGTCATTTTCTTTGCCAATTACTCAGTGTCAAGCCCGATATTTGTCGGGGCTGTGTAATATAGATATCCAATCTCTGCTTGTAGCTAGTTTTGCCACTATAAACAAAAAAATTGGTTTTATTTGACCGAAACCTGGCTTTTTGGCTTTGAAAAAGTGCCACTTCTAGTAGAAAAAGTGCCACTTATAGGGTTTGAAAAATCATAACTAAGCCGAATTGGGTCCGATCTTCAAGATTTTTAAACTATTCTGTTCCAAAAACACCCGCCTACAACTTTGCCTCTCACACAAGGGGGGTCACCGCAGGATAAATTTGATATTGAGCTTTGAACAAAATTTGAGCAAAATGTTGGGGTGGGGGTCCTATTTTTGGCTGTAGGGTGGACCCTACCCCCACAATTTCTTTTTTTGCACGGATCGTTAGAAAGAGCAAATAAAATGCTAAACAACGGTGCAAACCTCATTTCTCTAGCTTCTATATAGCCTGACATATAGTAAATTTAAAACTTATATGTTCACATTTTCATACGAACGCTTTTACCCAAAATTAATTCCCCAGATTGGTGACAGCTTGTAAAATTTAATTCGACACTAAAAGGGTTAAAATGTCTTCTCCAGAATGGGCTTCCGAATGGGGGTGCAAGGAGGTGCAATTGCACCCACTGAAGTCATGAAAAAAAGTAAAATTACTTGTTTCTTTCACCACAAAACTCTGTTTTGCACCCTGGAATTTTTTATCATTTCTTTCGCCTCAAGACCCTGTTTTTCACCTCTGGAAAAATGTCTGCGGACGCCCATGTTTGCCAGTCAGGAGTGCGCACAAGAAATGAGACAACATATGAGATATAAAGTCAAATATGGAGTAGGCTAAATAAATCGAATGCTGCTAGGATTTAATCTAGAGCTTTTGGGAACCAGTAAAGTTATTATTTACTTAATTAAATATTATCACAGTTCAAAGTGTGTGTGTGTGTGTGTGTGTGTGTGTGTACGTACATATGTGCATGTGTGTGTGTGTGTGTGTGTGTGTGCGAGGAGTGTTCCTCCATTCTCTCAACCGGGCTTGCGACGGATGTGTGTGTTGTTTGTTTAAAGACGCCCGTATCCAAGACAATGAGCGTATAGGCTGTGTGTTTGTGTGTCTTTGCGCGCGCGCGTGTGTGCGTGTGTGTATGTGTGTGAGGCTCCTCCTTTAGCAACCAGGCTTGCCATCGGCTATGGCGGTGTTCGAGTCGGCAGGTAATATCACTCAAGGGGCCGTCTATAAATGACGTCAGGCGATTTTGACAGTGTTTTTTACTCCCCTCGCCATCGTCACACGTCGTCACAAAAGTCAGACCCATCAAATATGACGTCACAACGCGTTAACCCTCCCGTCATCTTGTCATCTTTCTAATTTAAAAGTTAATGTTTCAAATCACTTATTTCTTGAATGAAGCCGGCATTGTATTGAATCCGTTTGAAAATGTTCGTTATAGACCTAATTATTATAATGAACATATCCAGAAACTTTTTCAAATTCTTCTTTAAAAATGAAAAACAATAATTATAAATGTACAGTAAATATATAATACGTTCAACCTTGCGGTAACATGACATTGCGGTATAATAATACTACTACTACTACTACTACTACTACTACTACTACTACTACTACTAATAATAATAATAATAATAATAATAATAATAATAATAATAATAATAATAATAATAATAATAATAATAATAATAATGTGATTTTAAGTGGTTTAGGAGACTAATTAAGCCTATGTGAAAACCACTGATGGAACCATCTGCATTCATTAACCTAGTTTATCTAGATAGCCTTTGAATCCGTTTACTGTTTCAACTGTCACTACCACCTCGTTCAAACTGTTCCATTTGTCCACAACCCTTGCACTAAAATGTTTTCTTTCTTGGACCAACCCTCTGCTTAAACAAGTTTCATTTGTGGCCTCTTGTGCTGTTATAGTGCGCCGATGTAAGAAGCGTGGCACATCTTCTTTCCTATAGTCATTATTTTGTATGTTTCTATCAAATACCCTCTTTCTCTTCTCCTTTCAAATGTTGTCAGTCCACAATATTGAAGTCTTTTTTCGAATCTTAAATTATGACACCCCTTGACCATCTTCGTTGCTCGTCTTTGCACTTTTTCTAAAAGCTCTATATCTTTTTTCAATAATGGATTCCATTCCTTAACACAGTATTCTAGATGAGGCCTTACTAATGACTTATAAAGTTTTATAATTATATCTTTGTCTCGACCCACTTTTGTCCTTTTCATCATTCCCAAAATTTGGTTATCCTTTTTTGCTGCCTCCGTGATAGCAATATTTAGTATCATGTGATGTCACATTTCTGGAAACCCTCCCCCGTCGTCACACATCGTCACAGATGTTTGAACCCCTCCATCCTGTGACGTCATTTGTGGACAGCCCTTAATGTGTCAGTTAACACAGGATAATAGGAATTGTTCAGGTGTCCATTGCCCTGCAAAGGCTACATAATTTATGTAGTATAATCACTGATAGGGATTGAAGTAGCACTGTCATTAGTGATCGATTTAGTGAACAGAAAAGAAATTTACCACGAAGATTACAGGTAGTGTTCTAAGCATAAATGCAAAACGATTAACAGGTGATGGAATACAGAAGGTGTGCAGTATTTGACCACTGATTAAGAAAGCGTTTGAAATGTCTATATCAGTGTTTTCTAAACTGTAGGTCGCCACCCAAGAGTGGGTCGCAGGGTTCAGTTTAGTGGGTCGCTGGGTTGTGCGAAATTAGATTCCAAAATACAATTATCTAAGCAATACCTCAATGTCGTAAGCCTTGAAAGTTGCAAGTAGGCTTAGGTTTTAAGAGATTTATATGCCTGCAACCTCCACACATGGCATATGTTAAATGATTAGTGTTAAAAAGTGTTTTATAAAATTTTAGTCGACAGTAAGTTTGCAGGTCTCGGCAGTATTACAAAGCCATTGAAGTGAGTCGCGCAGTTCCAAAAAGTTTGGGAAAACTTGGCCTATAGTACTTGTATAAAATTAAAGTTATTTCACAATAACGCAAGAAAAGCGTATTTCTATCATTTTGCTCTGAACTCCACTAACAATAGGCCCTGAATAGGGAGGCTATTAGATTAGCGTGCACAAACCTGGCGGAATTTTGCCATATTCATAGAATTTTAAAGACGCGTAACAAAGGTGTGTTATCGGAAAAAAAATTATTTAAAAGTTAATTTTCAAGAAATTTCTATATCTATTTCTCATTTTGTCAGATTTGGCAAAAATATGAATAATTCTGTCTAATGCATTTCTCATATTTTTATTGAAACTGAATAAGAACTTTTGTTTTGCCATTTGCCCAAACGCAGAAGATTCGTTTCAATTAACGTTCGCCAGATGGCCTAATGCTTTTTGATACGACATGCTATGCCTATGGTCGCCTCACGTTAAAAAACCGCTGAAGTGGGCCGCATTTCCGAGATGTTTGGGAAACCTTGGTCGACATAACACTAGTTTCGAACAACTATCTATTGATACCCAGTGACTTTTTATAGTGGTCCTTAACAAATTATTTGATATAAAATGTTTTAAATATTTTAACTTAATTTACTTTCAAAATAAGTACATTATTACGTAATTGACAATAGCGTTTTTCATAGGTTAGGTTAACTAAGATATGATTAATCTGCAGACAAGAAATTTCTATATCTATTTCTCATTTTGTCAGATTTGGAAAAATATGAATAATTCTATCTAATATATTTCTGTCTAATATATTGTAAGCCTAGATTTATATCTCCGTAGGCTATCACTTGAGGGTCCATCGAGCATCAAAATGAAATCCACTCTATTTCGCATTCATATTCTACTTCACGCCAATATACAATATTTAGCCTGCTGAATATTTATACAAATGTATGCACACTGCTAAGGGGCGCTTGCCTGTAGAATACAAATGTAACCAGTTGGCTGTTATAGGTATGCGAATGAACCGCCATCAATCATCCCTCGTTATCACTTATCACGGGTACTGGGCATTTGACGAAGATTCTAATTGACCAATTTATTATTATTATTATTATTATTATTATTATTATTATTATTATTATTATAAATATTATTATTATTATTATTATTATTATTATTATTATTATTATTATTATTATTATTATTATGATTATTATTATTATTATTATTATTATCATCATCATCATCATAATCATCATCATCATCATCATCTTCATCGTCATCAATATCGTTTTGCAGCAACCTGTTAAACATTAAGCATTAGGAGCAGGGATATTTCTAGGATTGTGAATTTGGAGGTGTCGGCCTCAAATTGAGGGGGGGGCATTCGGAGCTAATTAACATGCATTTTGTATGCATACATTTGTCACATTACCAAATTTTTAGGGTATCGACCTCAAATTGGGGGGTGGGGTGTTGTCGGGTGTTAGGGGGTGCAAAAATATCCCTGATTAGGAGTGATGATGCACAGAAGAATTTCAATTTCGAATAACCTGCCTCTCTAAGATTTATATAGCGTAACACTGTCGAAGATTGTTTTCAATTTATGTCACAGGTAAAAAATGGCAGAGAAAGAAATCTCAACATTGATTCGCAGACAGCAGGAAATTATACGTTTCCTGGATCCTTTGATCGTTAAGCAGGAAGAAATCAAGATGCTGTTAGACAATAAAATCCAAGAAATACAAATGCATCATCTCGGATGCAACATCGCACGAACAATTGGCACAGGCACTGCTACAGCTGGAGCGAGTCTCGCAGTCTCTTCTCTCCTAAGGCTATCACTCAATCCTGTACTCACCGCCGTGGGCTTAGGAGCGGCGGTTGTTGGAAAGTTGGTCACTTTTGCTACAAACTGCGCGGACGAAGTAAAAGGCAAAACCTTTATCAAGAATGCACAAGATATTGTCGCATCACAGAATGATCTTGCAGAACGTCTGAAAGAAAAATTGAATGATTTTCAACAGTTCTTGATGACCATGTTGTCCAGTCAATCCAAAGAGATGCTGGAAAACACTGGACTAAGCTTGAAACAAAGATTTGGAAGACAGCAGAGTTCACTGGTTCAAAGTCATTCTGACCTATGCGGTAAAATGTCAGTTGACATTGATTCCCAGAGCCTTATCAACAGTTTTGTCGGCAGATGTGTCGAAGTTGAAAACCTTGTGAACATTGTGCAAATGTCGAAAACATTGATGCCTACGCTCGCAGCAGCTTTGCAGGCCATTGGTGTTCTAAAAGAAATTGAGAAGATTATTCAGAGTTGGATAAGGAAACATCCATCTGAGGTGGCGATACTTGAAATTCTTGAACGTCTCTTAGAATCTATTAAGATTCTGAAGCGTTTGCGTAAAGATCTAAACGAAAACGTAAGTAAACTGGTTAATAAATTTAAAACGAGGAAATTAATGGCAGGTACAAATTCATTATCCGTGCTATGAGATCATCATAGCTAGCATCTACAAAGAAGAGTGAGATTTCGATGCTTAGGCCTACATAATAAATGGGAGCTTTTAAAGTTTTTCTGGAGCATTTGGAAAGCGGCTAATTGGGGGAGACAGTGACGCACTCTAGTATAATTCAAATTTTATATGTTTGATTTTGATTTTGATGATAATAATAAATAATAAATAATAATAATAATAATAATAATAATAATAATAATAATAATAATAATAATAATAATAATAATAATAATAATAATAATGGGATTTGAAGTGGCTTTAGGAGGTTAAGAAAGCCTGTGTGAAAACCACTGTTGTAGCCATCTGCATTCAATAACCTAGTTTTCCGAGATAGTCTTTGAATCCGTTTACTGTTTCAACGTCACTCCCACCTCGTCCAAACTGTTCTATTTGTCTACAACCTTTGCACAAAAAGTTGTCTTTCTTTGACCAACCCTCTGCTTAAGCAATTTGCATTTGTGATCTCTTATCCTGTAATTTAAATTTAGCCTCTAGTCTCGCTCACTCAATTACCTTTTCTGGCGGCAATTTAACAACTGCTGCATGATTGCTTTTTCTAGAATATTAACAAATTAATTTGTTCCACACTAGCATGGCTGGTACTATTCATCTTGTGCTGAGCTGGTGAGTTGCGGCTTGAACCGAAACACAACTTGACTTTAATTGCTGCATTTTTGAAATGCATTGGTCTACTGGACAGGGTGCGATTTGTAGGGGGAAGGGGGATTTTCTCTCCCACTGCCCAACTGCATTCCTCCTACTGCTACATTCCCCACCACTACATCCCCCACTGCTACACTTCCCCAACAACTACATCCCTCCAACCTCGACATATCCCCCCACTGCTCCAGGTAACAAATCGCGCCCTGCTACTGGACCTAGGATACACTCTGAAATTAGGACATTAATTTTCAAAATATTTTTGTCTCCCAATAATGTTGTAGTGCTTTTACATATAGAGTTAATCACGTCTCTTTCTGGTTCTTTTCTCATAGTGCGTCTTGCTGCTTTGCCACCTCCACTCTTACTGATATTCGATATTGACCTTGCCCGGTTGACCACTAAACTTCAGTTATAGCTATAGCTATTTCAACTGTGGTTTAAGTTCCTTATTTCTTTATGACAGTTGATTGTATCGAGCAGGCATCTGAGAGAGCAAAATTCTTGTACCTGTTCTATTTTCACCCCATCAATGATTGTTTTCATTTTCTCCACTGAGTCTGCTGATCTTCATTATTTTTGTCTGCCATAAGTTGATTTTCATTTCATATTCCTTTGACGTTTTATTTAGAGAGACCACCGACCGCTGTAATACATCGTTGGCGTTTGCCTTAATTGCCTGGTTATCAGAAAATCTTATACCTCTTCTCCATTTTTGCCCAAATTACTCCATCTTAAGTCTATGTTCTCAAAGGCTTCTCTTAATATAAGTTCAGTGTAGATGTTGACTAGCAACGGTGAGAGAGGGCATCCTTGTCTTACCCCTCCCTATCATTCCTGGTTCAGAATATTATTCCATTCACACGAATAGATAATGATTGATTCATGTGCATGTTCCCTATGAATTTTCTCTCCATGTAGTCTGTGGTTTTCCAATTCATGCTATAATAGACGTTAATGCATATTTGAACATTGTCAAGTTTAAGTTATACTCACGTATTGGTCAAATGTGTTAACAAATGCAGTTAGCAAAACACAATGATAATCTTGTCAGATAATTTTAACTGTCATAATTATGTCTGTGTGATTGGTCAATGCCTGGAAAAATCAAAATAAAGGGACAGACTTGTATTGACTCGAACGGCATCAAGTCTGACTCTGAGCTATGTCTGACTACCAGGACTGTCTTGCTGTTTCCCTCTGACCGATTTCTAGAATGACCTGGTCTTTAGTGGATGATTTGAAGTACCATCGATTTATATCTTGAGTATCAGAAATGGTGCTATAGAAGTGCATAATTATTAGTACTATTACTGAAGTTGTTCAGAAATAAAACAACTCTTCGTTTTTGTGTGTACCTCTCAGCAGACTTGAGGCTGCGATGCTACAAAGGGTTCGAAATTTATTTTAAAATGGTATTTTGTGTTTCAGGTGGTCTTGCTGGAGGAAACACTTTCGGTAATCACAGCGATTGTGACATATGAGAAGACAAAAGATCTTATTAATCCATTGATCTCAAAACAAGAGAAAACCGTGAATTGGGCTGTTCAGGAGGAAGCAAACCTGTCGATCCCATACATGATCGCACGCAAGATCATAATGATAATGATCATCATAATAATCATATCCATGCTTACAGCCATTGCTGCTTTCGGGCTTGGCCTCCTTGGAAAGGTCATATGGGGTTGTCTGAAAATCGTTACTACTTGTTTGCTAATTGCAGTTCCCGCGGCCTTCGCTGAAGATTTTCTTTTCGAACATTTCGTGAAAACTCTTAAAGAAGAGATCGCCGAGAGTAAATTCTCCGTTCATAATTTGAGGAATAAATTAGAAGAAATAAATCAGCATCCAAGACTCAGACAACTACTTGAAACTGGCTCGAAGATCTCCAATGGATTCGATGCCAAGCCCGTAGAAGTGAAAATTGGCTGGACTCCCGATAGCCCTCTAATCGAGGCATCAACAAAGATTGGCTTCGAAATTCGTGGATTAGCAAGGCGAAAATCCACATCGAAAAGGTTATCTGGGTTGCAAGATTTACTCATCGAAGCATCGGTAATATTGGAAGCAATCGGCAAACTGGGCTACATCGGCTCTGCCATCGATCGCTGGTCGTCCAGGTACAACATCAATGAGAGGCTGGTTTCCCAAATGCCCGATGCTCTGATAAATTACACTAAGAATGTCAAGAAATTGACGGAGTGCTACAAAGAAGCTCAAGAAAGCAACCGACCGATACGCTACAGACTGCAGAGTAGTTTACTGGAGCTATTTCACGGACAGCGTTTATTCTAGCCACCTTGACATTTGGGGAATATTGAAATGTTTGGGGGACAAGGTCTGAGTCTCCACACTTTGGGGGGGGGAGGATTTCCATCCTCAGCCAAAATATTAAAAATTTGGGGGGAATTTTAAAACTTTGGGGGTGAGGGAAAATTCTTCCCAGAGAAGTCCTAGAATAAACACTGTTTCACGTACGTAGCACATTTTGCGTAACCTACATATAAGTGTAATTGCAACTATATTCGATTAAACTAAGGTAAGTTCGGAATGGACGAATACATGGCCTATAAGAGGACTTAAACTGAAAATGTCCATAAACATTTTAAACATTTAAAATTTTAAACATGTAAAACTTTAAGCATTTAAAATTTTATTGCGAATTTGTATAGACAGATCTTTTCCAATGATATTCGTTTTAGTTTTAGTGCGATGATTGAGTCAACATTATAAATTAGCGGTGTGATACCTGCATAAATTATGTACGAGAGCGTACTTTATTTATTAGATCAAGTGGATATTTGTTAAACTAGGATTTTCATCAGTGACTGTGTAATTGTTTCCATATTTACTGTTTTTTCACCGGTTCATATTGCATTGTTACCAATTAATGGAATTCAATACTAACTACTACTTTCTGGTTTTCACTTCGTTGCTATTAGTAACTGTACGCTGTTAATTTCATGGCATCAGTGGCGGCTCCAGGATTTGGCAAGTGGAGGGCCGTTGGGGTGGCAACTTCTAATCATGGGGGCAACCATTTGTTGTTATGTATGTAGCATTAGGTATAGGGTTCCAACAGGGGGACCACTGGGGGCCAGGCACTCAACAGGGGCACGCCCCCCCTGTGGAGCCGCCACTGCATGGCATAGGGAGGTTTGCTATAAGTGATTGTGTATTTATTCTCATATTTACTCATCGAGGCATTGATTATATTGGAATGTTTATGGGAAATGTTTTTCAATTATTTCATTTATTGTTGTCTTCTAGAAACATTTCATTTTCATAAATAATATTATTCTTCGTTTATTAGGCCTTACTTGGATTTCTCGTGGGGTGCTACAAGGTTCAGTATTGGGACCTCTATTGTTTTTAATATACATCAACGACATCGATGATGATACAATGTCAAAAATTTCAAAATTTGCTGATGACACAAAATCTGCGTGGACAGAGTGATAACGAAGCAGAGGCAAAAATTTAAAACAAGACCTAACAAGACTATCTCAGTGGTCAGTGGTCAGCAGATTGGCAAATGTTTTTAATACAGATAAATGCTCGGTGATGCACATTGGGAAGAATGGAACAGATCATGAATTTAAGTTATGTGAATACGAAATGAAATCAATAAAGGGAAACTAAAACTATGAGAAGTAAGAATAAAAAAGTTAGACACAATATTACAAATCGTAAGCAATAAAATTAGGACAAGTTAGCGAGCACATATGGCATGGGAGCTACATAACTTGACGCAAGATCATTTTCTAGATTCACTGGTGATATAATTGTGAAGAATTCTGTCCAGCGTTTTATTCACGCTGATCAGCATTTAAAGTACCTGAAGAAGAGCAGCTGAGACTGCAGCCAATTGCCTATAGCCGTTTGACGCCATCAAAACAAATGTTGCACAACTTCTCGTCAGTAGAAGTCGACTTTATCTGTTTCAGTGACGAAAGGGTCACGTCTTCACGTGACGTGCTGCCGAAGGAGATGCTTCCTGCCATCCGCTCACCGTGGTAACCGCTTCCTTACCCTCACGCCCTGTAAGTTCTGTCTATATGAAGTCAATATGATTAAATGAAGCGGAATGTTTAAAATTTAACAACTAATGGGAATGCATAAAGCCATTCTATAGTCTAATAGGCTAAGTGAACGGATTGTATTTACTGTTCCCTTGAAAATGAAAAACTAGTTAGGGCTTTCGGTTTAATGCGATTATGCGATAGAATATGCGATCGCATATTTAGCCTTTTTAATGAGGCACATGTTTTTCCGTTTTTTTCATTTGCGATTTCTGTATAAATAAATGGCAATTTTATCCGCATTTTCACTAATTTCGTCACATATAAAACATTTTTGCTATTTTGCTAACGTAGGCATGGATTTCATAGATTTACAGGGGATCAGCGCCAGACTTTTCGCTCGTCAACCCCTGCGCAAAAATGGAAAATTTTCGCATTTTCACCGCATATTTAGGGCCTGTGAGTATCGCACATTTCCTTAAAATTAAACCGCCAACCCTGATTACATCGCCAGCCCCAATAACGAGTCGTTTAGTGACTCGTGACCATGATAGACCTGTGCAGCTCTGACGTTTTCGAGCAAATGATGATAAACATCAAAATGAGAGTTTCCTATATTTTGACTGGTCACCAACACTGATACACTGTCTTCCGATATTCGTTTTTCAAAGCAGGCCATGCATCACTCTATCGAATGACGTCCTGTAGCTTATGCTGGCATATCAACGATAATCTTTGATGCTACCTTTGATGCTTTAACAACTTTATCTAAACGAGCAGTGAACCTAGGCATCATAACTAATCTTCTTTGGCTTATTTAGTTTAAGATTAATCTGTCTGATAAGTGAGTTTTCAAGAAGGCATCACTTTTTAAAGTTTTCATTTATGGTCAATTTGGGATATACGATAATGAAAATACCGACAAGATTACCGATAAACTTTTGGATATTTTTAAGTTTTTAAAAATAGATCTTTACGCAGATCGGAAAATCATCACCGGTTTTGGGGAGGCTAAATGATATCTTCTGTAGTTATAAAAAGGTAATCACTGGAATTTATGGGCTAAAAAAACTAGAATTTAGTCTCATAAAATGTTTCTTAATCTGTAAGCAATTATAATTTGAACATTGTTTTCATTTGCCTCAAAAACCTTGAGGATTGAGTCGAAAACGAAATAGCAAACGGTAGACGTTGAAGGTGAGATAAAATTGTTTTGATAGCAATGTGTGCCGACCCTCAGACCGTCGGCGCACAGCTAGAAAACACATACGTTTTCAAGTAATTGATGTAAAAACGATAAATCAAATCTAAATACAAGCAATCAAAGAATTGCTGATAAGAAGAGTCAAAGGCTGTAGTGATGGGAATTGATAAACTTATTGTCCAATTAATTAAAATCGAAAATTATCTTCTGTGTTGGAATAAGAAACAAATTAGGATTAGATTTAGAATTAACAAAATTAAATGAGCTCATTAAATCGTATTGGAATTAGAAAACGCATAGGCTACTTTCATTTAAAAAAGATAGAATCAAATACAAGCAACAAAGAATGTGCGTTGTAATGGAAATTTCAATTAAAAATTAGTCACCATTTTCTTAGATTTAGAATGCATTAAATCGTGTTGATATTTTATTCATTAAATTAGAATCAATGTCAGAAATCTTTCCATTGACACTGATTGAGTGTGATACTTTATCCATTATAATGTATAAATATTTCCATTGATATATTCATATATATATATATATATATATATATATATATATATATATATATGTGTATGTGTGTGTGTGTGTGTGTGTGTTAACTAAAGGTATCCCCCCATATCAATACGAGATAAGTCACCCAGAAATATATCCCCCTTCGAACTCAGCACATGTGGCTGAAAAAACTGACGCTACAGATGCTACTCTAGAATTCGTGTCTATTTTCCTTCATAATAATCACAAGATTGAAGACTATTCGCATTGGAAGTCCCAAAATATTTTGAAAACGTGCCAATTTCAATACTGCTTTCTACTTTTATGCAGAGATATCAACATCGAGTATACCATTGGCAATAATTGAATGTTCACTTTATTCAGACTGAAATTTATTTAAATCAGATGCAATATAAATCCATCTACAGAGTTTACATTTGATAGCATTTAGGTCTAACCATGTTTTACATGAACCAACCAGCAAAGACCTCCCAATTAGCGGAAATTTTATAGCGTTTGAAACTTAGTAAACTAAGTTTTGTGAGGACATCGTCTACCTGATCAGCAAGTTAAGCTGATTGAAGTGAACATGTGAATGTCTTGGGATCGAACCCAGGTTGAAAGCCCACTAAGACAAGCCTGACACTCGACCTTGTGTACCACTGTGTCATCCATATTCATTACTGATGACAATTCGCTCTTTGTTTTCTATTTTGATAGAAACAATGGCCGAGAGTGATATTTCAGAATTAATTAGCAAGCTGCAGGACATAGCAGATATTCTAAGACCTCTGATCAAAAAGCAAATTGCTATCGGCGATCGCATTGATGAGAAGATTCAAGAAGTAAGTAAGCATCATTCCGATTGCAATATTGCCCGTTCAATCGGTGCCGGAGCTTCTGCTGTCGGTGGAAGTCTTATGGCTGCTTCAAACAAGTTTCAAGAAAGAGACAGCTCTACCGTAAGCGACATAGGCCTAGCAGTGACAGCTGTTGGAAAATTCGTTTCCCTTATTACTGACATCGCTGATGAAGTGGAAAGCAAGAACTTTGTCTGGGAAGTCAAAGAAATTGCTGCTTCGCAGAATGATCTTTCAGAAGAGCTGAGAGAAAAACTGGGCGAATTTCAACTGTTTTTAAGGCAATCCAGTCGATCCAGAAAATTGCTGAAGGATATTGGATTCCATTCAGAAGAAAGATTCAGTCAGCATCAAAGTCAACTGTTCACCACTGATTCCGACAGGTGTGGTGACATGACGGCTGATATTGACTTCGGTTTCATTGTCAATACTTTGGCTAAGAAGGTTGGCGAAGTACAGAGGGCAGCCGATTTGAGAGCAAACCTGGGAGCAAACAGGCACCATGGGAGACCTCAATTGAGAGGGATCACAGCCGGATCGCATCCTATGACACTCTCAACAAACCGCGTTATATCATCGTCAGCTTTGTTGCCAACTATTGCTTCAACTCTCCATGAAATCGGAGCAGTCGATGACATTGACGATGTCATTACAGGTTGGACAAGCAAACATCAGATAGAAGTTGCAATGATTGAATTCCGTAAACGTTTGAAAAAGTCTATTGCAACTCTACTGGACTTGTTGAAAGACATAGAGAAAGCGTAAGTGTACATTGTTACTGTTCGGTAAAGCTAGTAGCTAGAAATATTCAATAATTGTAGACCAATTTTAGCTTTTAAAACAATGCTCATAGTTTCGTCGCATAGGTTTGACCCTGCTTGACCTCGTGTGATTCAAGAAGAAGCATAAAAATCTAAAGCTATCTGTCTGTATTAGTCGTAATAAGTGAGTCTGGCTGACAGAAGTAGTGCAATTTTGCTGTCATGCAGGGAATTCCATAAACACAAGTAACGCTGGTGGAACGAAGCGAACATGTATAGAAACTTAGTACCTTACGAAAATGATACGGTATCAACGCAGCTAGATTGCAGATATTTTTAGAAGCATCTCTGTGCTGATATTATACGTTAGACCAAAGTTGGAAACTCCTGAAAATCAATACCGACCCCAAATTGCAAATAGACCTTTTAAGAGATATCGAGATCGTAAGAAACAATCTTTTGGCAACATAGATAGACTGGACCAAACATTTATTACATTGAAGAAAAACACTCGGACTTAGGCAGTTTTTAATTAAACTAACAAATTAGTTCAGACAGCAAGACGTTAATTTTCACTTATCTATACAAGATTTCTATGATTCTTAAAAATAATAAAAGTGCTCATCACAAATAAAAATCATTTCGCAGGATACCAAGAAGAAAGTTTAAATAATTAAGTCAGTAACGTTTAGCAGAGCCTATAGAGTTGCTTCAATGTCGCACCCAGTCATTCAGTAATGTGGCGAACCGGGCCTTATGTACTACTTTCCCAGGGTGGCTGACGCCCGGCCGCTACACAGGATTAGATTTCTTAATTAAGGTGTGTGGGCGGTCGACTTGGCTTTTTGGGCTAAGGTTTTACTATTAGATGGCTGATTCCTTCTTTCTATCTCTCTAATGGACCTTACTTCTTCTATCTCAGGTACTACCTCAACTTCTCTCAGGTACTACCTCGCTCTCATTTACTTCAGGTACTGCCTTGCTATCTCTTATCTCAGGTACTATCTCACTATATTGGCCGACTCGGATACTACATCACGGTGGGCAATTCTTCAGGTTCTACCTAGGGATCTATCAGACCTTCTATCGGGCTCCTCTCCTTACCGTCGTGTCGCGATCTCATCTTTCGTGGGGTTTGTCCGCCCATTGGGGACAGCCGATGCAGTGGATTAAACACTTCCCTATCTGAAATGTAGTACCTGATCCATTTAAGGACGGCACATCCACCTATTTGGTACTCCGAGTCAAAACTCAGTCTACCGGCCCTTTGCCAGTCTATGGGACCTCTATTTATAGGGCTCCCACACTACCTAAAAGGTCATCTTCAGTTTTCACAAGCTATATCTGCTTTTTAATTTCTGTCTTACTGATGCTCTTGTGCAGCTATTTCATCTGTATGTATACACGAATTGCATGCATACACAAACTACAAATAATTATGCATGCATATGTATATGAATGCGTACAACGCAAATTCATGTGGTTATCGTTAGGCCTACCCCTTCATATTTTAATTTGATTAATTTATGGCAGAAACGGGCTTCTAATATAATCCCATTTCTGCCATAAATTAATCAAATGAAAATATTAATTTCATATTTTCATTTGATTAATTTATGACAGAAATGGGGTTATATCTGCCATAGCATTTTGCGTTTTGCGATTGCGCTTTATGATGAAAGACCCCTTGCTGTCAAGCGAATTTCTCAGTTGTATGTTCAAGTTTTGCATTCTAAAAAAGGGGTGAAATTGACGAAATTGCAAATCACTGATTTGAAAGCTTCTCGATCAATAAAATTTGATATTTTAAAGTTAAATTCCTGCATACCGGAATTACTGGAACTGAATCATCTTTAGATTCCAGTGATTCAATTCAGTGTTTTTCAATTTCTCAGAAAATTTTGGCCTCTATTTAATATGACTTACATTGGCATCACAAGGTTTGCTCGGCATTCGATAGGTGGCGCAGAAATGAAAGCCTGTTAAGTCGAGTGGTAGGTTGTGGCACAAGCAAAAAAGGTTATCTCCAGTTTTCAAACTTCCTAGAAGCCCGTGACTACTCTGCCCAAGGGCCCGGAATTGCTCTGTGGCTGTGGTTGGCAACTGGGTCTACTACATTGTACTTGCCTGGGGCCTCCCAGCAGGGTTATTTCTAGATTTATCAATTGGAAGGGGGTGTCGGCAAATTTTGGGGTCCCCTTCCAAAAAAGTCTGTCAAGCAAAAAACGTCATCCCAAAGCTGAAATTGTGGGGCGGGGTGTTGTAGTGTCGGTCTTAAATTGGGTGAGAGCGTTGGGGTGTTAGGGGATGTGTAAAATATCCCTGCCTCCCAGGTTCCCACCTATGTAAAACAATACCAAAATTTCCCGAGCTGGTTTACCAGGCCAGTCCAGCCCTGGGTATCTCAGCCATGAAGTGTTTTATTGCTGTCTGTTACCATGTGTGTCAGGTTCCGTTGTTGGAGAAAAAATTAATGCAAATGGGGTCCACAGCATGATCGTCGGAGGGCAGAGGAAAGCGTTCAGGATTGCGTACAATCGACACATAGAACATAGGCCTACGCTGTTTTCCGAGAAACGTCAGATAACTTCTTTTAGTTTAACTGATTTTATCAATAAGCAATATTTCTAATTATTAGAAGTTTGTTCTGTAATGGTAATAAAATAAAGGATGTTTTCATTTATTCATGCATAATGTTGTAATGCAATCGCAGATAGCCTATGTAAATTGAACACTTTATATGCAGAGATTCTTGCAATTTGTGCCCTGCACCGAGTTAATGCACAGTAACATTTATGAATGTTAAATATGTACAGCGCCTTTGACTTTGGTAGACGCCATGCGTACGGCGCTATATAAATTGTCTGAATAATAATAATAATAATATAATAATTGCTATATCAATTCTACAAGGATCAACAGTAGACTTGACAATGTTCAACTCAAGTATCTATGACGCGGTTGCATCATCTCGTCATCATCATCGTCATCATCATCACCGTCATCGTAGTCGTCGTTGTCATCATTGTCATCTTCAGTAATCTTAGCATTACAAATCTGTAAATGTAGGCTAAATGTAATTTCATTGTATATATCTGATCGTTATATTCCTCCTGATTATTCCTAAGATTCGTTTGCCTTTTATAGCTGCTACAGCACATTTTATTTGAACCTGTTTTGTCTTAGAGGGTGTCACTAAACGCTTAGCGATTTTACATTTATTAACGCATCATTTTGTTTTAACTCTGAGTTTGTAATCTAAGACCGCATTCATGCTTATTATGATGACGTCAATAATACATATGGTAATCCAGTTCGATATCGTTTAGACGACTTACGAAGCGCTTCGCAAGACGATAGTTGTGATTTTTGTGCATAATGTTTGGAGAGAGAAATGTTGCTAGGAGTTCCAGTCGATCTCATAAGTCTGTTTTAGGTTGGGTCTATGCATCTAAAGCCGCTTCTTTTCGAAAATTTACAAAATTATTCTGTATTTTCAAATTTAAAGCTGTGTGTCTTCTCGACAATGTCTAAGTAAAAGATGTTCACCGGCGGGTTTTGCGGAAATGACAATAGGTCACTCAAATTGACCCATGACCCAGGTGACCCGCTGAACCCATAATCCATGCGATCCATGACTTTAGCAATTACTTTAAACATTTAGATATTGGTACTTGTCGGTTAATTCCTCGCTAACAAGGGGTAAATGTGTAAGGGCTTGTCGGTTAACTCACCGCCAACTTAACCCTAACCCTAACCCAAACACAAACCATTAACCTAACCCTATTGGCGGTGAATAAACTATTGGCGGCGAATTAACCGACAAGAACCTATAGATATTTTCATGAAGCCTCTTGAACCCCTCCCACTCCTCCTGTCAGCAACTGCCAAACTTTTTCAAACCTTCTCCCTGTTTTGCAGATGTAATCTGGGTGCGATTTGTAACCTGGAGCAGTGGGGGGGACATGTCGAGCTTGGGGGATGTAGTTGTTGGGGACATGTAGCAGTGGGGATGTACCTGTGGCTGTGGGGATGCAGCAGTAGGGGATGTAGTTTGATAGTGGGGGGGGGAGATTCATCCTCCCCTATAAATCGCGCCCTGGACGTAATTAATGGACAGCCCCTATTAGCGCAGGTCAAAGAGCGTGTTTCCTTGTGTAGGAGGTCGATCCGTGAACAGAAACGACGGATACGGCGGCCAACTGATGCGTCGAACCAATGCCCATGGCCCCGGAGGAGGTGATGAGCTGTCTAAATAGTGTCTACAGTGGCGTGCCTAAGAGCGGTGGTTGCCCCCGGGACCAAAGTAAATTTGGATGCCCCCCTCCCGCCCGCCACCTCGGCGTTAGGGTTTTACGAGGGGAAAAGGTCGTCGAGCAGTGGCGGCTCCAGGATTTGGCAAGTGGGGGCCGTTGGGGTGGCAACTTCTAATCATGGGGGACCAACCATTTGTTGTTAGGTATGTAGTATTAAGTATAGGGTCTCAACAGGGGGACCACTGGGGTCCAGGCACTCAATAGGGGCACGGCCCCCCGGGCGCTCCCTGTGGAGCCGCCACTGTCGTCGAGGCAATTTGGATGCCCCCATCTGGCGGATGCCCGAAGCCACCACCCTCTGCACGCTACTGATCTTTTATTACGTTGTTATGTCACACAAATCTTGCATAATGCATGTGATCGATCTGCCACAAAATGCAGACATCGTCATAATTATCGTCTTTATCGTCATCGTCGTAATCATTGTGAACGCGACTACGGCCGTGGCCGAATCTGACAAGACTCGTTAGATTCGGCGCCGAAGTCGAAGCCGAATTTCGGTCTCCAGGCGCGTACAAAGTCGGGTGATGGGGGGCGCAGCTGCACCCTCTGGAAAAAATCAGGGAGTGCGCTGTGGGGGTGCAGCGCACCCTGGAGGCCCGTGGGAATCTGCGCCCCTGTACCCTAAAAATTAGAGAGGAAATTCCGTGCGCGAAGACCTTATTTTTGGCTTGTCATGAGTTTAAAGAACTTTTTTGCTCGTCAGATTTTTAAGATGGGAGTGTTTTTAAAGAAAACCTGCACCCCTGCTGAAAATTCGTTCCGACGTGCCTGTCGGTCTCTTTAGTAGGATCTGCCCTGCCCTGTTAGAACCATTGTGTTTCACCCATCCATTCATTCACATAATGGTCTTGCTGCGTTGGCCTACTCTCATTCCTTGCAGTCTAATATCTCTGCCAGACCAATCTTGTATCCTACAGTCCTTGGGCTTATTTTTAAAGCATTTCACTAGTTGCCTTCACTCTCTTCTTTGATTGATATATCTTACTTCACCGAAGGGGAGATAAGATGAGGAGGTGGTTTTCTCTTGCCTTTTTGCAGAAAATTAGACGCGAAACAACTTGTCCAAGATCACTGCGTAGTGGCTATATGCAGCTAAGGTCAGAATCGAACCCGCTACCTTCCGATTGTTGCACGGCAAGAATCCTACCACTAATCCGCAACGTTCCCAAAATATGAACTGCAATCTGATTTATAAAAGCAAAGTGGCAAACATAGTGCTACTGATCCATAGAGTTCATGTGCTAGACTTACTGTAGGGTCGCCTGACCTGCATTTGTCTTTTTTTTAAGTGACTCTTTCAGTTCCGAACAATTCTCATGTGACAGTCAGGTTCGATGGGACAGGATTTCAACAAGGTAAGACCAGTCTCTGCTCTTCTATTCTTCGGAATTCATAGTCAATGTGAATGTCGATCAATTCGCTGCATTTGCCATTTTTAGCAGCATCTCCCTGAATCTGTAAACTTAAGGCCACTGTTGGCCGCTCTTAGCATATATGTATATACTCATACAAAATTATACATACATATATATACATATTACACATATATATAATATATATATATATATATATATATATATATATATCATGACGACATTCTTTTGCCTTTCTTGAAATATTGTTTAAGTTCAAATCATCCGATTTAAGAGGTCATTTCATGGAAAGTGGCTTTGAATATTTTCTTCTAAGATTAAGTTTTGACTGCATGATCGGTCTTACAGTATGTCATCCGGAATGTTAGGACCGAACCTTTGGTTTGCACGTTGTTTTAGAAAAGCGCGTTAAATTTGTAGGTCAGGTCAGAAATGGATTTGATGTGCATGCTATAAACGGATTGGCCCGACCTCCACGACACGATGAGGACCTTGGTAAGAAAAATCCCGGGAACAAATAGGGTTTATGGGACAGAGGTCTAACTGATGTAAGCCTACGTATTCGTGTAATCAATGTTTCGAAAGCCCTGGTTTGTTTGTTAAGATGTATCTTTGAACAGTAAAAATTGTAATCCAAAATTTAAATACATGTCAAGACATTTAGAGAGAGAGAGAGAGAGAGAGAGAGAGAGAGAGAGAGAGAGAGAGAGAGAGAGAGAGAAGTTGGAGTGTTGCCAAAGTCGCTCATCACATCGTGACAGGTTGTCGCACTGCCAGATTTAAGTTTTATCTAGGTACGTGAAAGACCCGCATTAAGATGCTGATCCACAAACCTGCATGTGCAACGATTATTATTATTATTATTGTCTCGACAATTTCTATAGCGCTATAACATAGCTAGATGCCAAAAGCAAGAGCACTTTTCATAAATGGGTATGTAATGTTGAATAAATATGTCTTCAGCGCAACTGAGAACCGTTAAACGATAGGGCCATAAATTGCACAATCACTTATTTACCATGGCATAGGCGGAGTCTATCAGCGATTATGGGGCTAAGCCCCCTCCCATAAAAATACCACCCAATTTTTTTGCTTCTTGAACAGGCGCAATGACCATTTTAGCCTCCCCCAGAAACAGCACCCCAAAACCCAAAAAGAGGCTTTGGTATAGATGAATATACTCATATATATATATATATATATATATATAATATATACATAAGCTGAAGTCAAAGTCATCTTAATCAACTTCTCATTCAACTCCAGAAATTGTCTGACAAGCAAAACACGACCATCAGCTATTTCGTATACTTACATTTTATTTCTACCATGCGTCCACTATTTTTGCAAGCCCCAAAAAAAAATATATACATCGTACATCTATATAGCAAAGCATTGAAAGTACACGAAATATACGAAATAGCTGATGATCTATGACATTTTTTGCTCGTCAGACTTTTTCAGAAGTTGGACCGAAGCTGAAGTCAAAGTCATCTTAATCAACTTCTCATTCAACTCCAGAAATTGTCTGACAAGCAAAAACACGACCATCAGCTATTTCGTATACTTACATTTTATTTCTACCATGCGTCCACTATTTTTGCAAGCCCCCAAAAAAAAAAAAAAAAAGCCTCCAAAACCTAGCGCCCTGTAGCGGAACCGCTACTGGGGTTTAGCCCCCCAAGACAGAAACCAACTCCGCCCATGGTTATTACTTTACATTGGAAACAATGGAAACCTCAAGAAATACAGTAAGATTACCGTAAAACAGACACACGGTAGAAAGACCAATAACTGCACATTTGACGTCCATGGAAAATGTTTTGACAGCGCATCATGTGGAGTATTTTCATTCACCAAATGCTTTGTATTTGTTTCAGCTGCGACTGTTGCGGTACTCATCTTGTGCTTTGTCTTCATTGCCTGTTTCTTCGGGATAGGCTTCCTGCTCTCAACACATCCGTCCTTCAAAATTGACAAGAGCAACAATTAATAAAGGAAGCTGTCAGTGAATCCACTGTCATTTAGACTTTCAAAAATGGGCACATTTTATATTTATACATTCAATACTTTTTATACATTTAATATTTTATGACGCATTTTAAAATTTTTATTTATCGAATAAATCTACAAAAACATTAATTTTGCAAATTTTCTGACATTATTATCAAGTTAGTAGGCACTTAGGAGGGATATTCTGATGTTAACCTACGTGATCGACATCAGTTAACTCGTCGACTCGAGAAACATTTTAAAATTAAAATGAAGATATTTAATAAATTTGAAAGTTTAGCTAAAATGGATCTGTAATTTGGCAATGATTTGTCGCTCTGCATTTTCTTATAGATTTTTACTACTTTTGTGTCTTACAATATATCTTGTGTTATTGGAACTGAAATTGTCATGTTTTAGACTAGGTCAAGTTTTCGATGAGCATTTTTGCGGCTGGTCCAGCCGGGCAATGATGGTGAAAGTCAAACTAGATAGAAGAAAGGAACGAGTTAAAGTCATTTGAAAACGGACTTTACATTTTAAAATTTAAATGGAATTTAAATTTAAAATTTTTTTACATTTTGCAAACAAGCTTTACCCCTCCCAGCAACGGAAACGTTTTAATAATTGTCGTTCCAATCTTCAGTGTGATTGTTCTGTGACAGATATCAACAATAGTTAAAATAATTTATCCAGTATGTTTGAAAATTTGAAAATAACTGATGTACTGAGTTATTTCACATGTGCTCAGTCAAATTTATCTAAAAGAGATTTTTGCGTTTCCAGGGATCTGTTCTTGGTCCTCTCCTTTTAAATGCATAAGCGATGCCATTTGGATCGCTTCTTTAACATATCTCTTCTGACTACCATATACACTGTAGTTTCTATGCTGACAATGTATAATATTGTAGTCATTCATTGCCTCGGATGGCAAGAACTATTTAGTGTAACTAGAGAATTTCTGGTTGCCTTCGAGAAGTTTAGTCTACTGTATTCAGTAACAGGCTTGCCCTAAACCCTTTGAAAACTCATGGGTCATATTGGTCCTGAACCAATAGTCTTAACCCATGACCTATCAAATTTTAAGAGTGCGGGTGCATTGTATGAAAGTTTGAGTTAACGTTCAATCACAAGTACTGTGAAGTACAGTATTTGCAATAAAAGTTTGGCGTCTACTCCATAGGCGGATTTTAAAAATATTAATTATTTGACTAATCACTAATTAATTACTTATTTTAAAAAATAACTATTAATTATTTGAAACAATAATCCCACCAAAACAAAAATTTGTTTTTTCCATCAACACCAGGTCTGTCGCGTGCTGGATGGCAAGTCCACCGTCCCTACAGGTATTATGGACTCTAGACTCTAAAATGTGCCTAGATAGAGTCTCTGGTAAAATGGTTGACAACTTATTTCAACTTTCGGCTGTCCCTACCATAGATAGACGCCATCTGGTGATAATTAAAATCTATGAATAGAACAATAACGAAATAGACGAACACATAATATATTAATTATTGACGTCATCGTAATATTACGGTCTTAGAAGATTTCAAACGACAAGCGTTTTAAGACCAGTCTTCAAAGCTACAAACTAAATCGGTATATTTTTATACTTTTGTATATTCTACTTTATGTTATAAGTTATAACGTTTTAACTTTCACACTAACAGTCGTTAATGACTGTAATGCATATTTCGAAACTCGCAGTGCGTCACATCGCATAGGCTCTAATGTATACTTGCGCTATAATCTGATAAAGTTGAGACCTAATCAAGATATAATTTACTTTCTCTCTGTCTCTTTCTGTCTCTCTGTCTCTCTCTCTCTCTCTCTCTCTCTGTCTCTCTCTTTTTCTCACTCTGTTTGTGTCTGTCGGAGTCACCTATAAGTAGGAAACAGACCAACGGGCATTCAACACCGATGGTGCGATTTACACGAAGGAATGAAGAAAACCATCTATAAGCTCTATCGGCAAACTTCTAACCGCTTGAGTCCATGTTACCCTCGTGTTTGGGAATGCTGTACTCTAGACTCTAGAGTGTACCGTGCCTACAGGTATTATTATAATCTGTACATGTAGGCTATACAGGGCCGATGCTGCAACCACTCCAGGTCACTATAAAATTGCGCCCTTTTAAAATCGCATAAGGTCGAAATAGAAAACGGCCAGATACACGAGACTTAATGAGAGAATAATATGATTATTATTATTATTATTATTATTATTATTATTATTATTATTATTATTATTATTATTATTTAGGACGATCTATAGTGCACAGTAAGTATAGCGAAGACTAAAGTCAAGAGCGCTTAACAAGGGACACTAT
>CM030858.1:6350300-6417800 GCA_018105865.1 Metaphire vulgaris
ATAATGTAATATAATATAATAATGTAACATAATAATATTATAATTATTTTTGTCAATGTAAGAGTTCTAGACTATTGTTATTTTTAAGGACATATTCAAGAGTTCCGTACTTAAAAATAACAATTATAATTTGTCAATGGAAGTGTTGTCTATGTTCTTTCATTATAATATGCCTTACCATTAGGTTATGCGCACAGATACTGAAGCAGCCATGTCCAATACAGTTAACTGACTGTGAAACATGTTTAGCGGATAACAAAAACAGTTGATGTCGAATTAATAATAGTAAGAAATGACATTTTATGGGGAAATAATGATTTTTAATCGTCAACCAGAAAACAGGTTCATTTGGCCAGTGGCGTCAATCCCGTAAGGGTCCTTGAGTCCGGACCCTCACAAAAATGTGGTTGTGAGGGTCCATAGGGCATTTGGCCCTCACAAAGATCTGAATAAATCTATAGGCCTATTGTTTCAATGTACGATTATTTAAGAAATTGTTGCGTTGGGTAGATAATAGATATAATCAGCAAATGGTATTTTGGAACATTAACAAGTAATAAGAATTATGCTAAAAGTGGTACACATGTACACTATTGTACAGTGTACATGGTACATTCCTTCAGTACAGTACAAGCTGGAACAACAGATAGACCATCACAACATTTTCTACAGATTGACGCCACTGCAGCTGGCTTTGGGATGACTATCCACATGGTGATGAGCTAGTCAGTTGGTGTAACGTTGCCTTCCACAAACATTTAGGATATAAACAACTTGTCCGAGGTCGCTATACGCAGCGGCTACGGTCAGAATCGAACCCGCTAGCTTCCGATTGTGGCGAGAACCCAAAATACGAACAACAATCTAGTTTATAGAAGCTAAGTTGGCAACCAATGTTGACCTGGCCTATCCACCATTTTGACCTGGCCTATCCACCATAGACTGTCACCCGTTTGCCTTGCCGGATACCCTGGATTTGACCTGGATCTTTAATTATTTGGATTTGGTGTGCCATCGGTTGATGCTCCTGTGCATTATGAAGTGGCGCTATAGAAGTTTAAGATTAGATTAGATTAGAGTGCTACTAATCTATCGAGTTCATATTTAAACTTAGGGTCGACTAACATGCATTTTTTGTTTTTGAAGTGTTGCTTTCGTTTCACAATGATCCGAACAATACCAATGTGGCCGTCAGTGTCGGTGGGATAGGATTTCAACAAGGTAAGTGTTTCAACAAGGTACGCATAAGAGCAGTCTATGATTTCATATTCTTCGGAATTCTACTAAATGCGAATGTTGATCTATTCGCTGCATTTGTCATGCCGACTTTTTTAGCAACATCTCGTTCAGTCTGTAAAGTTAATGCCCACTGTTGGCGCCCTTAGTCTACGCCCATATGTACCTGCATGATGTCATTACTTTGATTGTCTGGAAATACTGTTCAAGCTCAAATCATCCGATTTAAAGACGTCGCCTCATCAATGGGGCGTGGCCGGACAAAATGTCACGGAACAAAATGTCACGTACAAAATGTCACGGACAAAATGTCACGGTTTGTTGTTAGGGTTAGAGTTAGGGTTACATTTTGTCCCCATGACATTTTGTCCGTCACATTTTGTCCTAGCACCCAATGGGGGCATTATGCATTTCCTTCTAACATTAAGTTTCGACTGATCAGCGTGTCATCCGGAATGTTAAGATCGAACCTTTTGGCTGGCACGTTTTTTGAGAAAATCTTCAAATTTGCAGGTCAGATGAGAAATCCCTTCGACGCGCAACCAACGGACGGATTGAACGTCGTAGTCAATATTAACCACAAAATGTCGGCAGCGGAGGAAGCAGTTGACGGTAAGAGGAGTGAATGGCAAATCTCGTTTATAATAATTAGTTTGCTAATCAAACTGATGTACGGATTCTCGCGATAAATGTCTTGTATGTCCTGGTTTGTTGCTGAGAGGTGCTTTGGAACAGTTAAAACTCAAATCCAAAATTTAAAGAATTTAAATTCATTAATTAAAGAGAGAGGGGTCGAAGTGTTGTAAATGTTGCTAGTAACACCGTTACAGTTTGTCTGACTGCCGGAAAGAAGGTCGATTTGGGCATACGATAAAACCAAAACAGAGTTACGCTTTGGCGGACAAACCTGAATGTCCAAGAAAACACCATAATTTGTACAGACAGTCTATTATCATTATATATATATCATCACCACCACCACCATCATCATCATTGTTTTAAATTTATTAATAGGCCTATTATGTATCTTCTATTAATGAAACTAAAATTCTTTATGTCTGTTTACTACTTTATAAATGATGTATGTATGTATTGTACGTGCTAAGAATGGAAAATGTTTCTTTTGAGCTGAAAATAAAACGTCAGTCAGTCAATTAATTATTATTATTATTATTATTATTATTATTATTATTATTATTATTATTATTATTATTATTACCATCATCATCATCATCATCATCATCATCATCATCATCATCTGTTATTATTATTGTTAATCGAGCACTTAACATTAAAAACAATCGATCATCATTAAGATGCATCATCAGTTATTATGCCCCCTTGAGAGCCTAACTCTATACTTAATGCTACATACATTAAACAACAAATGGTTGGCCCCCTGGAAAAACAATCGGCCCCCCATCAAATCAGAGCCGCCACTTTAAGATGGCCGCAAAATGCCGTCAGTGTAGAAAGACCGATTATTGTACTTCCTCGAACACTTCTGACTAGACATTATGCGGTGTTCCTGGCAGCAAATGTTTTGCATTTGTTTCAGTTCTGGTAGTTGTTCTGACTATTATCCTCATCGTCTGCATCGCCTGGAACTTATTGACGCACTAAGCACCTCCGTCCTTCTGCAATGGCAGCAGAAGTTAAAGGGGTCGTCAACAACTCTCGATTTCATTTATGCTTTAAGATGGGAACGTTTCATTAGGCTATTTATCGAATACATTTTATGACATTTTTGAACAACTTTCGTGACACTATTATATCAAAGATACGTGAACAACAACCCGGAAAAACGCGTTAGCCTTAAAATTATGGCATTTAAGAAATTTAAAGAATTGACTGATATTAATTGCAATTTTGGAAATAATGTCGCTCTGTATTTGCTTAAACATTCATTTTGGCTGCTTTTTTGACCTACGATAGTTTTGTATTATTACAATGAAATTGTCATGTATTAGATTAAGTCAATTTTTCGATAGGCATTTTAGGCAATAATTTGGTCACCGAGTAATGAACATTAAAGTCAGACTAAATAGAGTAAGGAACGAGTTAAAGTCTTTTGAAAATTGGCCATAAAATTTATCCCTTCCAGCGACAGAAACGTCATTAAATCTCCTGTGCAGTTGTTCGGTGACTGTCTTACGTCAAATTTGTTTAACGAGTTATCCATGCATTTGAGAAATTGATATAAACTGATGTTCTGAATTATCTTGCGTGCGTTCAGTCAAATTTATTTAAAAGATATTTTAATGTTCACATGGATGTTCACATCTAATTTAATCTTAAACTTCTATAGCGCCCCACTTCATAATGCACAGGGGCATCAACAGATGGCACACCAAATCCAAATCATTAAAGATCCATGTCAAATCCAGGATATCCGGCCAGACAAACGGGTGACAGTCTATGGTAGATATCTGTTCATGACCCTCTTCTTTTTACTGAATGCACAGTACCACTTAATTGGATCTCATCTTTTAGCCTACATTTCTCTATTATCATCATTTAATGCTGAAGATACATAGTTCGTCATGCCTTTGATGGCAAGTACTCTTTTGTGTCACCAGAAATTTTAGGTTGCCTTCAAAAGTTTAGTCTTAGATATTGAGTAACAATCTTGTCCTAAAGTCTTTGAAAACTGAGTTTCTTCTTCCCCTTCTTCTCTTCCTTTTTTCTTCTTTCTTTTTTTTTCTTCTTCTTCTTCTTCATCTCCTTCTCCTTTTTCATGGTACTCCATGTAATTTCAAAACATATGCTGCCATAGTTTCGATTAAATTTGATAACATTTCAGTCACTCGAAGTCAGTCTGTCCACAAACTTTGCGCAATATTTTATGAAACTATTCATTTAACGATTATATTTAATAAAATTACGTAAAAACTGCTAATTTTCAGCTTTAGAGAAATTCGACGACTTCGAGATCTCGTGTCTAAATCTCCTCTAATCCGTCTTCCCAATGTTTTTACAACCAGTAGACTTTATTGTTATTTTTGTTTTTTCATTGTCGATGGGCAGTTCGACTTTCTTTTGCTCTTTCTCCAGTACGTCCACTCCACGGATTTCTGTAGTTTTTCACGTCTATCGTTATTTAATATTGCATGGCTGTTAATGCGCGCTAAGTCATTCACAAAGTGAAGAATTGTGAGGGAAGTGCGGAACAAGTCTGAGATGAACGACTTGCACGAGGTACACTACGGAGTGGCCATAGGCCAGGGTTTAATCTAGGCCGTTTCCGGGAGAAATTGCCCTTTCCCCCCGGAAATTTCAAATTCCCCACCCGGAAATTTTGGTATACTACATCAACTAACAGCAGCCCCATAGCTGACTTCCCCCCGGCTTTTTCAGTCTTCCCCGGAGTCCAGGGTCTAGATTAAACACTGCTATAGGCCAGATTCGAACCCGCACTTTTCGGTTCCATGGCAAGAATCCTACCACTATTCTACCGTGCCTCCAAATATATCAACGTCGTCTGCCGCCCTACATAGAGACTAATAAATCGTTATAACAATTGTGAAATAACGTCACTGACTACGAATATCATTGACGCCATCGCAACAAAGGGTCGGCAGTCGCAGGCCGCCAGCTTGGAAGTTGGAATTACGTTGAAAGTTGAAACAGTCGATCGAAAACTTTTTTTGTGTCTACAAATAAATCGGTTACCACTTTTTGTTTTATACAGTATGTTTTTTGTCTACTCTAACGATTGTTAGGCCTACTGTCAGTCTAGCGTAGATAGTGATTGCAACCATTGTGTTAAAACTCGTATGAATTCGACGTTGTCATTCTCGTATGTGGCAATCTGAAGCTGAAATATTAATTGATGTGGCAATTTTTAGCAGTTTATTGTGAGCCTTGGTTAAAAGTAAAAGACATACAGTATGGTTCATTGTTAAACAGAGATGGATTCAGTCGCGATTGATTAATGATGTTGTCTTGTTAACTAAGCCATTCGTAGGCATTGGCGTAAACTTGGATGAAAAAGAGGGGGCCTAACCCATGTACCTTTCTCTATGGTAGCCCCTCAAAAAGTTGGGGGCCCTCGAGTTTAGAGGCCTAATAGAAGTTTACGCCTATGTTCATTGACTTCAACCGTGGATAGATAGATATATAGATAGATAAATAGATTAATAGATAGATAAATAGATTGATTGATTGATTGATTGATAGATTGATTGATTGATATCATTCATTGTCAGTGAAATGACTCTATAGAGGGGAGCTCGAACCTAGAGGCTTAATAGAAGTTTACACCTAATGTTCGTAAGGGAAGAGAAGTTATCCAATTAACCCCTTAACCGTGAACCCCGGATATATCCGTCCATTTTACATTGAGTTACAGTTAAATACACAGTTAAGGGGTTAACTAACCGCTCTATATTCAAACAATAATTCTTGCTTCCGCAGCACTTCGAGGCGAGGCGCCATCAGTGTTGGGTATGTTACTTTTGCAAAGTAATTAGTTACTGTTACTTTGTTACAAGATTTAATATGTAACAATTCCCGTTACTTGTTACTCAAAGAAAGTAATTGTTACAGTAATTTTGTTACTTGTAATTTGTTACTGCCCAACACTGGGCGCCATCTTGTGTTACTGAGCTATTCAAACCACCCTCTCTTCCACTGCACGGCGACTGCCTTCGCTCGACTGACGGCAAAGATGTTCATGCCCCAGATGACGCACTGCTTTTACCCAGCGTCGAGCATTCAGAGTGACTGGACCTTCTCTCTGGAATGAATTGACTTCATCCATTCAGACCTCACCTCTTAATCTCTCGCTCTCTTCGATGCTAAAGCTAATGTCTCACTGTTTTTATCTTGCGATTCCAGAACCGGGAGCGCCACTGAGTAGAAATATAAGAGGCGCTATACTAATGTTGCATTGCATTATTATATATTTCGTAGATTTTGCCAGATGCGTATTACTGAATCATATTAAAAGTCCCAAACTGCGCTATTACAGCAACGACATCATTGAATGATCTGTGCTAACAAGACTGGCAGAAGGCACAAGAATTAAAGCGTGTCGGATCGAAAATGACTTGGTTATAGGCAGCATCTCTATGTGTATGTGTAGTGGCCTTTTTGGAGCCAACAACCTTATACGCACAGTTCAAAATAGAAAAACCTTTACATGCTTACACAGCCGACCGTCGCAATGCGATTACGGCATGAGAAATGATTTGACTTGACATTTACATTTGTGTTGTAGATCAAACTCAAAGATGAACAGCGGACAAGGAAGAATAGTTCCATCGGGGACCCTGATGGCCTCAGCTCCACGTGACGGTAATCTTCAAAATTCTTCTGTAGTATAGGCCTAATGAATATAATTTTATTTCATAGAAACTTGTGTATTTGATAAACCGTCCTAGCTTCGAAACTCAACAAATGCGCAGTTCAAACATCGAAGGGTTTGATGCGTATATTGTAAGAATTCTAGCTGCTTGCTTCATTTCGAAAATTGCTTAAATTTATGGATTCAAAGACCAGAGACGTCAATTTAAAAATGTATTTTTTTCAAGGCACACGTAAACATCTGAACTACAGCTTCCAGTACATTTGAATTAGGCCTATTGTTTAGTTTTTAACGCTAAAGAAACGTTATCACATCTAGTTTTTCACGTGACAAGAAAAGAAAGGTCATCGCCTCTTACTTAAACCTTTACAGTCTATAGCCAAGAGTGGGTTGTTTTTAGTGATTTATGTCATATTCATAGTAACAAAGATATAACACTATAACATTCTAATCTAAACCAGATCTGAAAAATCTAATAGATGCATACGTTAATAACTGTAAATATGCGACATTGTATTTCTCTTGTACAATACTTGTTTCAGCTGGTAATGATGCTGGAAGAAAAGTTCACTGTAACCTGAAGTGTCCATTCATAAATCTGGAAATAATAGCCAGTAAGTGTGACCCGTCACGGGCCCGTTCGATAGATTTCTCGCCATCTATGACTCAAAGCGAGTAGGCCTATAGGAGTATCCAGAACAATCTCTATGGTCACTGATCTATGCCCACCAGCTAGAAATCTGCTTCTGCCATTGACGTCTATTAATAGACGACAATGGTTTCTATGGTTTCTGCCCACCAGTGGGCGGAGCAACCGGACTTTGTTGGTAAACACTGGATACCCCTATAGGGTGTAAGTTCAATTTCTGTAGATATCTATCTGTTTGTTGTTTTTGTTCTCCGCAACACTGTGATGAAATTTAAAAATATGATTCAATTGCCGTCGCTTATCTTTTTCAAAAAATTACGCAATCAATTTTTTCCAAGACGCTTTCATAGCAGCAGTCACTTTATTTTGCGTGTGTGGGGGGGGGGTGGCTAACTTTTTTCAACAATAACTTTATAATTGCAGGCGAGTTCGACATGAACGTTGAGTTGGGATGCACAGGAATGCTTCTTATTTGCCTATTAATCTTCATCTTCAGCGTCATCACAGGTAATTACAATTCTAACAATCTTGTTATATTGAGTAAATAATAAATATAAATAATTAGCATTAATAATAATATCATTATCATAATATATTATTATAACTGAGTTGGAGTGTCTATCCAGTTCAGTGTTAGAACAATAACCAAAATGTTTGAGATTCGCGACAAAGACATATCCAAATATTCTGTAGGCCTAAGCGTAAAGTCTAGACGAATACTGTGGTTTTATCAAAAATATTTAGGATCCACTTATGGAGTGTAGTGGCTACATACTCACGTGGAAAATTTCTAGAGTTACTTGAAGGTAAATAAACTTGTTGGGCTCATAATATAAGCCCTATATAATCGACTGGTGCAGATGTACTACTACAATGGCGCTAAAGAAGTCTACTACTACTACTACTACTACTACTACTACTGAAACGGTAGGGTGGGTTAACGTCCCCCCTTAGCACCCCAGGATGGCGAAAACGTCCCGCGTCGTGGTTCGGCCTCGTGCCTTAGAAGGTCGAGGACTTCAAGCTCGATGTATGTCGGCGATTTGACGTACATGAACGAACGCAATAAGTTTCAATACGCGTTATTTATTCCACACGAACAGCGACTTGATAACTATAAGCATATATTCTTTTACACAGCCTTAATCCAAACGGGCGGGTAGCAAATGTCCCTCTCCTCCTATCTCCACCCCAGCGGCCTAATTCCCGCCGCAAGCCAACCGACCAAGGAAAGAAGGCCAAATATGGCCGCGCATGTGTTTTTATACTGCCGCGTCGCCATCTGGCGACTGCGGGCGGACCGGGGTTCGTTCGGACCCTGCCCCTGGCGACTGGTGGGACGAGGTCCGTTCCACAGCTACCCCCCCCAGCGTCGTGTCCCCACGGCGCAAAGAAATATCTAAAAACACATACTATCTACATCCTACATCAATGCATAAACTGTCCCTCAATGCATAACATTACATAGCCAGTTAAAACATAGATCCAACACTCTGTGACAATCGAAAGTGAACTGAATCTAAACAAAACATAAACTTAAATAGAAGTTTAAATCGTTACAACATATGATGGGCTTAAAACAACAGGGTTAAATTTATGTCAGGCCTCAATAAATGACGTCCTTCTCTGTTTTGGACAACAGAGTTCAAAGGCCTGAAAGCGTCCAGGTCTTTCGTGATTGCGCCGCTTGGCGCCTCAGACATCGTCTGCGGCCCGGGAGTTCGATCCAATAGGCATAGAGACAATCCACGGCGGCTTCAGCGATAGTCGTCGACAGAATGGTGGGAGGAGTGGGTCTGCTCTTGTGGGCGTCGTGGAAAGTTTCCGCCCCCTCGACAGTATGGTGTCGCGACTGCATGGGGTGACTCGGGAGTCGGCGAAGGTGACGTCAGCGACAGTAGGTCGGATAGGCAGCGACCCCAAGCGGTCAAGCGCCACCTGTAGATTCACGTCGCTTACGTGACATCATAGTTCGACTGCCGCCATTTTTTAGGCGACCCGACATCGTGAAATCGCGATAGGATTGGACGCAGTGATAGTGACAGTGACACAGTGGTAAGTCGACAGCGCCGTATTTCCGGCGACTTGAGCATTGTTCGTCGTGCTCATGTCGTCTGAGTGACGTCAGAATGGGGTTCATCTCCTTTGAATGGTCGAGGTCTTAATCCGATTGTCTCAAGTTGTGCCCAGCCCCATATACATTAAATATTGCTCATAATAACGACAAAATAAACGACAACAGCTGTTATAGTCTCAACAGCTTAAATGAATGACTGAAAATATTTGCAAAGCTAATCATTTAGGCCTGACTGCTATAGTTTAATAAACATGACGACGATAATAATAATAGTTGCAACGAAAGTCATAAAAATAATAATCGCCAGGGGCGCAATGATAATGGCGACAACTGTTATCATTATACTGATGATAGACCACAATAATCATAATTTCAATCATAATGCAATAATGGGCACTATAATAATGACGACGTTTGTAGCGATGATGTCACCGTAATACTAATAATCATTTTCATGATAATAAAACATAATAATGATAATAGTGACATTATAATAATAAACATAGTAATAATAGCTATAAATGAAAATCACGTTCTAAAGCTACATACTACAACATAAAATATGTTTCAGTTCTCAAGAAATCTATCTACATCTTAGAATTTAGGTCAAATTAGGTTGGTATATATCCTCTTTCCATCCAAAATTTCTACCTTGTCCCCCTCTAACTTCATCATCCCCCGTAAATTTACAATATTTAAATGGGCCTACAGGACGTTTTAAATTCCAAAATTCGGACTCAGAAGAAGTTTGAATGCGTAAATCGACTGAGTGCCTTCTGTAAACAGGCCTGTTTCTCACTGCCATCTGCCGGTGTCGGCGGCGTCGGGATTTAATGGCGCTCCCCTCCCGCAGATCGCGCTCGAATGAAATGTCAGAGGGCGGGTCATCCCCGGCTCCCCCTCCCACCTCCGAATAAATGCTCTGGGCCTGTTTCAGCCGAGGCGTGGGAATTCCCCCTTTCTCTGATGGTCTACCTATAGTCACTTCTCCTGCGCTCGACCCAAAAAGCCCAGAGAGTGCCTCTGACCCAACGGATCCGCTGTTCAAATCTTCACTGGCTTCCCCATCAATTTGTTTATTGTCCGAACTGCGGTCACGCCGGTCAGTGTACTGCCAGCCAGCCGAGTTTTCCACTGACACTTTAGAATCCATAAACGCCGTTGTGAAGGGTTCGTTTGTTTGAATCTGTCTCACATAACTTCTATTTCTTTCAACCAGATTAACCCGAAATCGGCCCCAATGTAAAACGCTTTTGCCGAAATCTATTTTACATTTCTCCAGGAAATTTAAACCAAGTGTAGCTTCCTTTATGTTGTCAGAAACCAGAAATTTGATTTTCGTTTCGAACTTGTTACCAAACCGAACGGTTATAAAACATTCGCCCAAGACATTACATGTAATTTGCGTCCGGTTCGCTGTATACAAAATTTCATTACAACGGCGAATTTCCAAACCGCCAGCATACTGAGCTGGTAAAATATTATTTCCAAAACCGGAGACGACGGCACATAGAAGATGGTGATTATTAATCAGAGTTTCGGCGTACAACGACGTTGCATCACCGGCATTTTCACGAAAGGCAGCTATGTGGTTATTCGTTCGGCCCCCGAAAGTTCTGCTATTACGCCCGGCTGCGCTGTGATTAATTCGTGTTGCGGCAAAATTTTTCCTATTAGGTTTCCGTCTGGCCACGCAATCTTTCACGGTATGGAAAGATGATAAACAATTGAAACAGCGCCGAGTGCTAGGTTCGTATCCGGACTTTGATCGCCAAGATGGAAAAGATCTAATACTGTTAACCCTATTTCCGGTTTCAAATCTGTATGGCGTGTTTCGGTTTAATTCGCGGCGTATTTTCTGATCAAAATTTAACCGGCTGCTGCTGCGTATAAATTGATCGGTTGTTAAGCGTCGTCTGGCCGCTTAGCGCTTTGTCGCGCGACAAAGATGTTACTGCCGGAAGCTAAACTTTCAACACGATCTTCTATAGACCTTTGTCTGGCCTCTTGGTCTTTCACCATTGCTAAATTTTGTCTAAAATATTTCTCGTCCCAATTTTAATCTGCGAAAAACTGCTTCCTACGTCCGGCCGCTCGGCATCGGCTTCATGCGTAAAACTTCTATAGCGCATTCCGACGGTGTCAGTATCGTCTAAACGATCAAACTCTGCCGCATTCTTGGGCTGTATAAATCACGATTGTTTGTCTGACTCTGATGTTTTGTTGCATTGTATTGTCCAAGGGCAGACTTCGTCTGTCCCTGTCTGGACAGTGGTGTGCCAACGGCTTATCATAATACAAATCCGCCGTCTCAATTTCCGGCCGATACGGTACCTCTCTAGGCCTACCGGCGCCCGTCTCCCATTCACTTTCTGTCCCGCTGAAAATACTCGACCGAAGACGCCATTTTCAAAGCGTCCTTCGATATTCAGCGCCGCGCAACAAATCTAAAATTTCGCGCGCTTTTCGTCCAACAACTGCGCCCGTTGGCCTGGTGCCCGCTCAACGGCAAAAGAAAAATGGCGCTCGCACGGCGGTTCGAGTGCTCGAGTAACACAAAGCAAAACGGTCGGCACGCACGCACGTTCGTATAGCCCACGAATCAAAATGGCGGCGGCGTCGCGCTCGCTTAACAAAGACACAAAATGGCGCCGGCTGAACGCACGCGCTCGAAAACTCGAGAAAACGGCCGTCGTTCGCAATCAAAAATCTGAAAACTATCCAAAAAACAAAATCGACCGACGTACAAAACTCACCCGGTTCCGGTACCAGTGAAACGGTAGGGTGGTTAAACGTCCCCCTTTTTATAGGATGGCGAAACGTCCCGCGTCGTGGTTCGGCCTCGTGCCTTAGAAGGTCGAGGACTTCAAGCTCGATGTATGTCGGCGATTTGACGTACATGAACGAACGCAATAAGTTTCCAATACGCGTTATTTATTCCACACGAACAGCGACTTGATAACTATAAGCATATATTCTTTTACACAGCCTTAATCCAAACGGGCGGGTAGCAAATGTCCCTCTCCTCCTATCTCCACCCCAGCGGCCTAATTCCGCCGCAAGCCAACCGACCAAGGAAAGAAGGCCAATACCGCGCATGTGTTTTATCAAAAATACTTCGCCATCTGGCGACTGCGGGCGGACCGTTCGTTCGGACCCTGCCCCTGGCGACTGGTGGGACGAGGTCCGTTCCACTACTTACTACTACTACTATAAATAAACTTGTTACTCCTACTAGTACTACTACATATAATCCGTACAGATAGCCTATTATTGTTCAGCAGCCTGCCGTGGTATACTAATTTGTCTTATGAAAAGTATCAACTCTGGATCGCAGTTTAAATTACGAAATAGCTTGATCTGGAGTTCTGTTAACGTGGCCAACGGAGCCTTTGAAGTCAGCGGTTTCCTGAGCCACCTCAGAGATGTCCATGGGTCCATGGGTTGGGTCAACCCATGGATTGGATTGGGTTGGGTTGGGTCAGACATTTCCATATTAATGGTGGGTTGGGTTGGGTCAGAAAACTTAAGAAGCTGTAACGTATTACAGTGGTTGGGTCAAGTAAACATATTTTCGGCATGGGTTGGAGATTTGATGGGTTGGGTTGGATTGGGTTCTAAAAATGGACCCATGGACAATTGGACATCTCTGAGCCACCTATTTATAGCCCAGTACACCACTGAACCCATATTCAACAAAGTGAAGAATTTACAGTAGTTTTTAACTTGAAGATCCGACAGAATTATTACTGTTATTGCTATTGTTATCGTCATCATCATCACCATCATCGTCATCATCATCATCATCATCGTCATCATCATCATTAGTTTTTCATTTGCTTCAAACAATCAAAACTGCATTCGGTGCGAAAGACCAAATGCACATATGTATATATGTTCGCCCCTCAATACTGCTCCTGACAAAACACTTTGTGTGGTGTATCTTTTTTTGGCGACAAATGTCTTGTATTTGTTTCGTCTGTTTCAGTTGTCACCGTTCTTGTCTGCTTTGTTGTCTTTCTGTGGCTCTTTCGCATGACCTGGACTTTCGTGACAACTCTTTTTATGAGCCGCTAACGAAGCTAGCGGCGTTCATCATATTTCAGAACGAACGTTTTTGAAACTACAGGCATTTAACAAGACTATCCCATCGAACGATGATTAATGAAATAATTTTATTTAGTACATTTTTATAGGCGATTGTATTTACAATGATAATCGAGTGAGCAGGCGTTTTCAAGAAAAAACCCCAAAGGATGCAAAAATAGCATCAACTCAGAAAGAGAACACTGAGATTATAAAGTCATTTAAGAAATTTAAATGATTAACAAAAATTAGGCCTAACCTTAATTTCTCAGTTGCTCTGTATTTGACTATACGCATTATGGATACTTTTAATCCGCACAAACACATTCCTTATGCGATTGAAACTTGAAACTCGCGTAGACAGTTATACAATCGACTAGGCCTACGTTAATCTTTCGAGGTGACGTGTTAGGCTACGGTTATATTGACTGTTGTGTTGAATATTACAACATAAGTTAACTCAATTGATTTTACGTGAATGTAATATATAATACCCGTCCTACCGGTTTTATACCCTCTGGTCAACCCATAGCTCAAATTAACTATATATTTTTTACATATTATGTTTTTTTCGCACGATAAGATATGAATTAATTTTGTATGTTTAATCTCTGTATGTTTAATCTTCCTTGATAGAAAATAAATTGATTGATTGATTGATTGATTGATTGATTGATTGATTGATTGATTGATTGATTGATTGATTGATTGATTGATTGATTGATTGATTGATTGATTGATTGATTGATTGATTGATTGATTGATTGGTAAAAACCGAACGATACGCTTGCAGGGAGCACCTGCTCGAGCGGCGGCCACTCTTCTAAGAACCGCGAATTTCCCTGTCGCTTGCCCACAGCGACTAAAGCTCAGCCCCTTTAGTCCACGCTACTAGTAAGATTCAGTCAACCTATGCTGACCTCAACCATCAACCATATTAGCCCACCCTGTATATACCGGCTTTATATTCAGATCGCATCTGTCTTGCTCTTCATTCGAATACGTTACATTGTTAGGGGTTCGCAGTGTAATGTATGTTGCTAAACGAGACAAGACTGATCTTGATTTTCGTATTAACCTTTAATCTTAGTAAGTTCCATCAAACGTAAAACCGAAATAGAGCGACGCCCACCGCTCTCGGAGCCACCTAGCGATTCAACATAACACAAGTAAGTAAGTAAACCACCTACAAGAAGAGGATCTCACAGCAACATCATTTGCTGACGCAATTTTTAGACGAGCTGAGTATTCAGATGTCAGGACACTGACAGTTTACTGACAAGGACACAAGAAACTCCAATTGGAGCAAAAACGGGGATTCTGCCAACGACCACTAAATCGCTCGATCTCTCAATGAGCATCATCATCATCATCATCCTAATCATCATAGTCATCATGACCATCATCATGATAATCGTCATGACCATCATCGTCTTATCGTCATCACCACCACCATCATCGTCGTGAGTTTTCCATCATGTCAATATTTTTCATAAACGCCTTTATCTCTAGCCTCGTTTTCGCTAAGTGGCGCCTCTACACTTTGGAATCTGATAGAAAAATGACACCGATTTTGTTGACCCACTCTGTATTTATGATAATTTGCTATGCAAAGTTAGCGTGTTTGACCTTTTGTTAAAGAGCAGTGCAGTATTTTCTGAATGGCTGAAATAGGCATTTCTAAAAACGACGGGAATCAATGATGGCTTCAACTTCCACACAATGACCGAGAAAAACGAACGCTGTGTCTTTGTCACTGTCTTTGCACCAGGGTTCCGAAATAGGCGAATCACCAAAGTGTCCGACATTTCCAGTGGATTTAGGGATTTAGGGAGCGTCGTGAGCTCTCAGAATGGGTTCTGGGGAGCAGCTGCATTAGATAAACTTAAAGGTAATATTAGATAAGAATCTTGAAATTTGAAGCATGTTTTCAGACTGTATTGACAATTCCCCTACGACCTAACTAATAACATATTTTCATCGGTTTGCGCTATTCTCACGATCAGTCCAGGCCTGAAATGGTCCCAATTCTGTCCCCATCGTGGATGCACCTGTTGTCATTAGTTCTCTTGGCGAGGTCTGGTGGGCGGTGGGCGGAGTCTCAGCCGCCCATAATAAATGATTATACTAGATTCAATTTTAGAGCACAATCGTAACGCATCTGGCAGCTACTCAACAATCAGCTTGTCCCGTTAGATAAAAGCTTCTTCTGGGGCGGGAAGATGGATGAAGTGGTTGCACGCCTGGAGTTGCGCAACAGGTTCCGGTCAGAAAGCCAAAGTTCAAGCAACGTCCAGCGCGGTTAGTTCTTGGATGGTGACCGTCCTGAATCAGGTCGTGTTGCCGGTGGCCAACCAGACCGTTCATCGCATAGGCGTCGATGAATTGGTAGCGGCGTTTAGCTGCGAAGGTAAAACGCGGGTCTCTAGAAAGCAATGGCACACTAAAGGTAATGGTGGTCCTATACTCGAACGAGCGTAGGGTTTCCGGCGCCGATCTCCGGTACTAGGCAAGCGGCGACGCATGTGACTTACTCCATTACTCTCGAGCAGGTTGCCATTACTTTCTCTAGACCTGCGTTTTACCTTCGCAGCTTAGCGCTGCTACCAATTTATCAACGTCTAAGCGATGAACGGCTTGGTGGGCCGTCGGCACCACGACTAGATCCCGGGATGGTCATCCATCCAAGTACTAACCGCGCTCAACGTTGATTAACTTCGGTGTTCTTAACGAGAACCGGTCGCACAACGCCAAATAGACCGGTTAAAGACACATTACTCCAAATTAATTCTGTAGGCCAACTGCGTCGCTGCTTGCCTAACACAGGGGGCGACCATCGCCGCGGACCGTACGCGCGTTCTGGCACGGGGTTAATTGGACCGTTTTTGAAAATGAACTCGATATCTGTAGTTATTTTTTGATTTCCAAAACGTAGCGTTAGGCTAAGCATGCATGCAGGGCCGTTTTAAGACATAGGCATGATAGGCACGTGCCTAGAGTCCCCGCTAAACAGGAGGTCTGGCATTTGTTAATTAATGCCCTTCCCATTAAAATTTCAAATTCTCCCCAAAATTTGGGGGCACTACATGGACCAATAGCTCCCCTAGGGCAATTTTCCCTCTGACCCCAGTGGAGCCCCCTTTGAGGCTATGCATGCATGCAGAGCCGTTTTAAACACATAGGCATGGTAGAACGTGCCTAAAGTTATTCTCGTTTTTAAATGTTTGAACAAATGACCTTGCCATTTTCTGATGATCGAAAAAGGCGGAAAAATCATTATTCCGATCACCGATTTTTAATTTTTTTCGAAAGAAAAATGTCATCATTATTTTCCATTTTAAAATGTCGTAGATGCTTCGAAAAATGCCTAGACCCTGCCTAGGAAGAAACCAGTCATCACCTAGGATTTGGCAAAAATGTCCGACAAGAAAAAGTCATCACTGTTTTTAGGTGTCTAAAAAGGTAGTAGATACTTTTTCAAAATGCCTAGGGCTCTTTTTCAAAATGCCTAGGGTATCAAACTTCTTAAAACAACACTGTATTTATGGACCTAGGATGGAACTATGTTCTACCGCGCATAATACGCGTCTGGTTGGTTTAATTCTTTTTTCACTTTTAAAATCGTGTCGCAAAATGTCTTAATTTTGCTTCATTTTATGCCTACATTATAGCGCCTCATAAGTCGTTAGAACAGGAAACGACGTAACTGATATATCGAATATTTATTACGTCAGCGAAACAAATGACCTTTTAAAACGCCGGACTTTAGAGGGTGCAGAAAAGTCTTCGAATAGGATCGCCACCTTTGTTCTCGTATGTTTTACTTTGTACAGTATGTCGAATGCTACATTTTCAATCTAGTTAATGATCGTCTGCAATTGCTATTTAAAGACTCACGTGACTTCAGTGTATCATGCTCAAATCTCGAATATCGAACGTGAACTTCTCCGTAATTCGATCGGTTTAATTGAAAAATTCATTTCTAGCATGCATACGGTGCTTTTCGGTTGAAATTAAATAGGAAATTTACAATGTTAAGCACGTTAGCACCAGTAGCGTAGCGGCACACATGAAGGGGGCGACAAATTGAGCGGCGATGACCTTTTTTCTTGTCAGGTTGCCGGAGAGTTTTAGCGTAGGGGCGGTAAAATTTGAAAGGGGCGGAAATTGAAAGGCGATTACCTTTTTTTGCTTGTCAGGTTGTCGGAGAGTTTTAGCGAAGGGCGGCAAAATTTAGAAGGGGCGGCAAATTCGGCCGCGACGACCTTTTTTTTGCTTGTCAGTTATAATAGGAGCAGGTTGGGGCGGCATTTTTTCCAGGATCCATGGGCGGCACGAGACCACGCTGTGCCACTGGTTAGCATAGTCACTCATGAATCGCTAACGTTCACTGGTTAACTGCAACATTTGTATATAGAGGTAACATTTCTTCTATCTGTAAGTTTTCTTTGCTTTTGCAGAGTTTTAATAGGACGTGCGAAGTTGATTAACACTCCGCGTGCGGCCAGCTCGTTTATGTTCTAACGTAAGGTAAGGCTCCGCCAGGTTTCGCAGTAAGTCGGGGCAGGGCTGTGATGGGACCGATTCCCCCCGAACCGTTTGCTAAAATGACGACTATATTATCATCTAACCGTCTGTTTGCTTACTGGTTTGGTCTTTGTTCGTCTGAATACGTGTGGAAAACCGTTCCACCCTTGGATCGGCACTTGATTTTTGAGTGTTTGCTTGTCGGTCTTGTAACTCAACTGCATTCAAATGTTACTTACCATGGCTGTAATTACGGATGTGGTTTATTGGCCAAAACTTAAAAGCATCCACCATATGGTTCATGTCGTCTCCCACCTAACTTACAGCTTCACCGCACCCTGATACAGTGGACATACCGGATCGAAGCTGGCATTCAAAACCTAAAACCTGACAAAGACGAATTATAAGTTCAATTTGTAAAGATGCATGAGAGTTTATATTGCAGTTCAGTGCCTATGTTCAACGATGATAGATTGATAATAATGTGGAAAGTAAGACGATGGAATTAGGATTCATTTGGACGCGTCATTATAATTAGTAGATCTACACATTGGAGGATTCACTTAGCCTACACGAAGCGCGACTGACTGCCACTTTTACATACCACAAACACACACACACACACACACACACACACACACACACACACATATATATATATACATATTATATATATATATACTGTATATGACATATGTATGGTGTGTAAAATTGGTGTTTATATATACATAAATTACAAGCCATATATAACTTCTTTGTCAACGTCAGCGAACCTTTTGTAAATCAATTAGCATCTCACCTCTGAGTCGGGGGTTACGAAACATGGCTGACAAAAGCAGCAATATTAGGGTCAAAGACCACAATGGCAGTTTGAGAAATGAAATGGATGTCCACACTTGATAGCTCCGCATTTTCTTGGACAAGATTCCCTCATTGATCTACAGTAAAACCGTTCCGTAGTTTGAGCTACAGTGTAGACTACGATCCTGCAAATTTAATCTCTCCGGAACAGTATGCACGTAGCAATTTTCCGACCACAGTTGCCAAATGACGCTCAGTTATATAATTATTATTGGTCGAAACGATACCACTTCAGCACTGCACGGCATGCATTACCGTCTATTGAAATAAGCTGATAATTAATTGATGAGCTGCATATATGCCAGTTACTTCTATTAACGGCAACTTAGCAGCGGACAGTAACTTTCACATTTTGCTTATTTTTTTCAGTTTGGATAGAACTGCAGTATAAGATGAATGATGAAACTCAAAGATATGGACAACCAGATTTCTCCGATCGTGCCCCGGATTCAGGTAATATTCAAGTTTTAGATACTTTCTATGGTATAAATTTTGTCACTTATTTATCTAACCTGTTTTATATGCGCACCTGAAGCGGGAAGTTAGATGAGAGGCAACAACGCTGGACGATGGAGCAGAAGGTCGCGAGTTCAATTCCCGCAGAAACCCTAAGGTCGAATCAGCCTTACTCGCTAGAGGGCGGTGGTAAACTGAGTAGCAGCGTTAGGCTGCGAGGTAAAACGTGGGTCTGGGGAAAGTAATGGCAACCCACCCTAGATTAATGGATTATAATACCCACATACGTCGCTGATTGTCCAGGCCGCAGATAAGCGCCGGAACCCAACGCTCGACTCGAGTTTTCTCTCTTTTCCAACCTTTACCTTTTATATGCATCTATCTTGGAGACTTGACATTGCAACATCAGTCTAGGCACTCAATGTGCTTTCCCCTGCGTGGAGCCGCCACAACATCATCTAGAAGTGTGCTTTTCGTATTGCAAGAATTCTAGCTTCTTTCGGATGCTGTTTTAGATCATCATCAGCATCATCATCATCATCATCATCGTCGTCGTCGTCGTCATCGTCGTATTGCAGTCTCCGTCCATCTGTCTTTTATCTCTTCTTTCTCCGTCAAGATTTCGGAGATTTTTCATTCTTGCTCGCGCTTGCCACTTTCCTCCAAGTTCTTCTATTATCTGGTATGACTGTTTCGTTTTCTTCTCATCCGAAGTTCTTTGTATTTCCCTACAGCGTTCTTTCATCCATTTCTCTTTGCCTGCTTTCGCAGCGCGTCTTAATTCGTTGCATCTGTTCTTAAATAATTCGTTGACTGTTTGCGTTGTATAGTTTTAGTTGTCTATTATCGTCTGCCAATAAATATTCCAGCGTCTGTGCTGTGATGTACGGTTTCTTCTCTTTCTTAGTTAGGGCTTACTGGTAATAGACCTATTTCCTGCATTGTTTGTTTTATATATTTCTGCAGTTATTATTTTCTATTTTCCATGCTGTTATCTTTCTGTCTTGTTTTTTCTGTGTTCAACTCTGTGAAACGTCTTAGCGAAGTCGCACTTGTGTTCTTCCTGTTCTAGTGTTTCAATATCATAACGCTTTGTTATCCTCCGTATCCCATTTCTTTTTAGCCCCAGTTGCAGTTTCGCCATCACCATGCTGTGGTCTGAAAAGATGTTTGCTCCTTGGTTTGTTCGGCAGTTCCTTAGCGATGTTTCCATCTTTTATCTATCTATGAATAAGCATGTGTTGCCTATCAATAATAATAATAATCAAATAATAATTAATAATAGAAAGATGCCTCCTGTTGGCGCTCTAATACAATGTCCACTTTGAATACTCGCCACCTATAGCCAAGCCTTTTTCGTTAAAATCACGCATGTGGCCATTTGCCTATTTTTGTGTATCAATAATAATAAGCGTCGTCGCACGCCCAGCCCTAATGCAATGACTAATAAACCGGTTCTAATAACAATAATAATAATAATAGCCCTCTGACGCTAATAATAAACCGGTAAACAATTGTAATAAACGTAATAAACGCATCGCGACGTAATAAAACGGTAATAATAATATCGCGATAATAAACGGTAATAATAATAATAACGCATCGCGATAATAAACGGTAAAAAGTAAATAATAATAATAATAATAATAATGAGATAATGATGATGATTTTAGCTGATAGTCTTAGGATAATAATAATTCTTTTGGATAATGATGATGATTACCTTTCTTAGGATATTGTATTTCTTTTGTACGATACCTTTTCAGCTTCGATTAACGAAAACGAGAACGTAAACTGGAGCTTCGTCTCTCAAAACATCACTTGCGAAATCAAGTCAAGTATGTTTAAGTCTCGAAGTCGCTTTTAACAGAATTCTGACCTTATGCACTATGATTCGCAACAAATGCCTGGTTAATTCTGTGTCTGATTATCCTTTAGTAGCAGCGTTTTAAATGTTCGAAATAGGGTTTGATTGTTTTATATCTCAGCATCCTGAAAACCATTATGGCGCAGCTATTATGGTACCTTAAGCAAAGTTCAACCCGGTTATCACTTGGATGGGTGACCATCTTAGGATCTAGTCGTGGTGCCGGCGGCCAACCAAGCCGTCCATCGCTTGGGCGTCGATTAATAGGTAGCAGCATTAAGGTGCGAAGGTAAAACGCGAGTCTAGAGAAAGCAATGGCAAACTATCCCAGATTAATGGCGTAAGCTATCTGCGTCGCTGCTTGCCTAATACATGGAGATCAGCGCCATACCCTAGGATCGGTCGAGTATGGGACAACCTTTACCTTTATTATGATATGGAATAATTTGAGTTGATATCATTACATAAGTGTTTGAACAAACGGTGATTCAACGCTGACAAAGTTTGCCGCATCGATTGGAGATGTCAATAAAATTCTTGAATTTCTACGCTGTAATCCGTATCTCTATTAGCTTAAAAAAACCAACATACAGTAGGCCCAGGCAGTGTCGGCTCCACCGAATTTTCTGCAGGGTTGCAGATTTTCTTTTAAAAGATTTCGCATCTTAGAAACCTGACGAGCAAAAAAAGGTCATCACGCTTTCTGTTTGGCAGGCAAAACAAATGGTCTTCCCGCATGATTAAAGTTGCCACTCTTTTTTTCCCAGCCAAATGTAGGTTCCACTGGGCCCAGGCTTGTCAGGAACGACACCACTGATTTTTCTTTTAAAAGATTTCGCATCTTAGAAACCTGACCAAAAAAAAGGTCACTTCACGCTTCCTGTTTGGCAGGCAAAAAGCCTGACGGAACCTCTTTTTCCAGAGAGTACAGATTCATCTCATAAAAGCGATAATAATCGACGTTAAGGTTTTGTAGGCCCGTTTCAAACCAAAAGAAGGCACTTCTTGGCATTCATTGGAAAATAATGTTAGTTTTAATAATTAAATGGATGGAGGATTCGTTCAAAAATCTACTGGTCTCGAATTGTTCCTGAGGGACTTGAGCTGATGATGAACAATCTTGATTAAACAGATGAACATTTTGGAAATAATGATAAAAAATAAGAAATGATTATGATGACGATGATGATGATGAAACATATGATGATGATGAATGATGATGATGAGTTGATGATGATGATGATAGACCAAATGGAACTCCAAAAAGCGATAATAATCGAGCATTGGAAATTCAAACCAAAAGATGCGAACTCGTTAGGGCATTCAAGTTATGAAATAATAACAGCGTTGGACAAATGGAAGAGAAGGTCAACATTCAACTGTTCTCGACGGTTCCTGAGGTCGACTCAGCTGCTGCTTTCGCCAGATGATGATGGCAAATGGTGGTGGTGGATTAATCTGGTGAAGTAAACAGGCGCGTTGACGACGAAAACGACTGGCGACGACGATGATCATGATGACCTTGATGACCAGACGCCTGGCTGATGGCCTGATGTAATGATGATGATGCGCCGCCCTGATGAGCCTTGATGATAGCCTTGAAATGCTCCCCAAGGACTTTACTTAAGCTCTTTTTCATTTACATGCGAACTCGTTAATTGGAGACTATCTGAAAATGTTGAAATTGACCATAGTTTCATGAACTGAAGACTAGAGTGCAAGCAGGTACAGTGGAACTGAAAGATATCTTCATAATTGCAGCTCGCAACCAAGTGACAATTGAGTTACAACCGCGAGACACAGTCGGTCTCTTGCTTTTCATTATAATCGTCTACAACGGTAATCATAATTCTTTCAATCTTGATATTTATGATGATAGACCTAATACAAATTAATAATAATGATAATAACCAGTGGCGGCTCCAGGATTTCAGGATTTGGCAAGTGGGGGCGTTGGGGTGGCCAACTTCTACTAATCATGGGGTCAAATATTTGTTGTTAGGTATGTAGTATTAAGTATAGGGTCTCAACAGGGGACAACTGGGGGTGGCAGGCACTAAATGGGGTAGTAGCACTGTAGAGCTGACTTCTATTTATCATGGCCTTCTGGCATTTATTTAAACAGCCGGTGTATTAATTCAACATATGTGTCTGGTCCGCGTGAACGCATTTAGCTGAGATTCTACGATTTCAGTTCTGAAACACATTTGAAAGTTTCTTAAAAATATCCTGCTAAATTTTAAAAAGTAAATTGTAAAAAAAAGCTAAGCTACTACATGTACATTCAAACCGAATTTTCCGTAGGCACTGAAACATGTACACTGTAGATCATAATGTTGTATCTGCATTGGCCGGGAAAGACGCAACCAGACATCTGTTCCTTGAACAATTTCTGGAAAAATTCTGATGTTGTGGATGTTCTCGGTTTAATAAATGTATTTTATTTACTGTTAGGGTTGAAATTCGTCAGACTGATCTCCCTTATCGCCGTGTTGATGATTGCGCTCCGTTGGAGCATGCGTTGTCTCCTGGACAGACAATACTGATGCCGATGATCAAGAAGGAAGCCGACAAGGATGAAAATGCCGTCGACTGTCACTTGTCGCATAATTTTTAGTATAATTATTTTTACTGACTCTTGACTTAAGCACGCGTATGAGTAAATCCCAGTAAGTGTATGAGATTAACTGAGATATTTGTGCACGAAATTTGAATCAGAAATTTTAAAAAAATTAATTAACAGAATCATAAACAGAAATTTATGGAGATTTGCTAAATTTGTACCTTTTCATTTGCGCTTTCAGGTTACCATTACGATTTAAAGTATTGTATGCATTGAATTTGATGTAAAGCATTAATTTATGCCTCTATCTTCACGTGAATATTATACTGAGATAAGCATTGAACGTTGCACACAGAACAGTTGATCCATTTAAAATTGAATGCATTCAAGCAGCAATTGCTGTTAAAATAACATGCGTAGATTCATGAAGCTTATAATATTTTTGATTTTTGATTTGCTATATTAATCAAGTTATCCGTTGAACTTCAAAATAAAATTTCGGAATAGACTTTGAATCTCGAATGAAGTATTCCATCTCTCTCAATCAAAGGAGTTATACATAATTGTTTTGTACGTCAATTTTAATGTTTTATAATAATAATAACTTGAAGTATAGGTGTCGTGTTTGACCTTTCGTTAAAGAGCGGCGCGGTCAGGGATATTTCTAGGATTGTGAATTGGGGGGGAGGAGGGTGGCGACCTCAAATTGTTGATGCTGCAGAATTAACGTAATGTATTACGGTGATTTGGGTTGAGTTGGGCCAAGAAACCAGTGATGGCCATTTAATCCGATGCATTGGTAGCAGCGTTAAGCTGCGAAGGCAAAACTCTGGTCTAGATAAAGCAAAGGCACACTACCAGGGATATTTTTACACCCCTAAACCCCCAACCCCTTCCCTCAATTTGAGATCGACCCACTTCAAAATTGGTAATGTGACAATGGTATGCATACAAAATGCATACTAATTAGCTCCGCACCCCCCTATTTGAGGTCGACACCCCCAAATTCACAATCCTAGAAATACCCCTGCACACTACTCTAAATTATTTGTGTAAGCCGACTGCGTCGTTGTTTTCCTAGCACAGGGAGAGCAGCGTCGGTCGGTCCGTACGTTCGTGCTGGTGCGGGAATACGTTGACCGTTTTTGAGAATGAGTCGATTCCTCTAATTATTTTTAGATTTCCAAGCCGCAGCGTTTGGACATGCATGGACCTAGGATGGAACTATAGTCTACTGAGCATAATAAACATCATGTTGGTTTAATTCTGGCGAATTCAAAGACCGTTTCACTTTAAAAATCATTTCGCAAAATGTTTTGATTTTGCTTCATTTTATGCTTACATTATAGCGCCTCATAAATGGTTGGAGCAATCGTGAAACAACGTAACTGATATATCAAATATTTATTACGTCATCGAAACAAATGACCTTTAATTAAGCCGTCGGACTTTAGAAGTTGTAGGATTACTTTAGAAAAAGTCTTCGAATAAGATCGTCACCTTTGTTCTTGTACGTTTTACTCTTCGCGTCGAATGCTACATTTTCAATCTAGCATTTTCAATCTAGTTAATGATCGTCTGTATTTGCTATTTTAAGACTCACGTGAGTTCAGTGTATCATGCTCGAATTTCGAATATCGAACGTGAACTTCTCCGTAATTCGATCGACTGAATTGAACGATTCATTTGTAACATAATTTTCGGATGCATACGTTGCTTTTGGGTTGAAATTAAATAGCAAATTGGCAATGTTAAGCACGCTAGCACAGCGCAGTTATTAATTGTTAACGTTCCCTGGTTAACTGCAATATTTCTATATAGAGGTAACATTTCTTCTGTCTGTAAGCCTTCTTTGCTTTTGCAGAGTTTTAATAGGACGTGTGAAATCTCAAAGCTTCATTGACGTGCAGCCAGTTATTTTGAATTCTAACGTAAGGTAAGACTCTTCCAGTTCACAGTAAGTCGGGTGTTACGAAACATGACTGATAAATAAATGCAGCAATATTAGAGTTAAAGACCACAATGGCAGTGAGAAATGAAATGGATGCCCACACTTGATAGCTACGCATTTTCTCGAACACGGTTCCCTCGTTGGCCTAAAACGATTCCGCAGTTTGAGCCACGATTCTGCAAATTTAATCTCTCCGGAACAGTATGCACGTAGCACTTTTCCGACCACAGATGCCAAATGACGCTCAGTTATATAGGCCTAAGTATTGGTCGAACGGATACCACTTCAGCACTGCACGGCATACATTACCGTACATTGAAATAAGCCGATAATTGATGAGATGCATACATCATACATGCCAATTAATTCCATTAACGGCAACTTAGGCAGCGGGCCGCATGGGCGCAAACCTGGTCAGAAAAACGGGCGTGTCCTAATTTTTTCTCAGGCGATGACCTTATTTGCTTTTGACTTAAAATTGCTTAAGTGTGATGATGACCTTTTTGCTTTTTTGACTTTTTGCAATAAAAAACCCATGGTTTCTGTTATTTCATCGCCACAAAACACCCGTGTCCACGCCCATAGGGACACGACCTCCCCCCCCAAAAAAAAACCGTGTCAGGACACGAGGGACAAATCCATGTTTTCGCCCCCTGGCGGGCCGTAACTTTGACAAATATTTTTGCGTATTTTCAGTTTGGATAGCACTGTAAGGATGAACGACGGAACTGTAAGATATGGACCACCGGAGCTCCCAAATCGTAGCCCGAATTCAGGTGATATTTAAATTTTAAATACTTTCTGTAGTATAAACGTTGTCACTTTAATCTTACTTGTTTTATATGCGCATCTATCTTTGGATATTTGACATTGCATCATCATCGAAAAGTGTAGCCTATTCTTTGTATTATTTTTGTATTTCCTCCATAGCTGTGACAACCTAGCCTCACTGCCCTTCGGATATTCACTATTGCCTGGCTGATCTTTCACTTTCCCATAGCTACTTTAAGAAAGGCTGAGCGCCTATGAATAAGCAGCTACTGTTGTGCTGATTTCTAAAGCGCTATATAAATCCACCTACTACATAAGCGCTACATAATCCACCTACTACTTTCTAAAGCGCTACATAAATCCATCTTTACTTTACTTTACTTTACAAGAATTCTAGCTTCTTTTTGTTTTTGTTTTAATTATGTGGTATGAAATTAGGCAAGCAAACATCCAACTGTCTTTCGTTAGAAGTACTCGTAGGTTTAAATATTTGGACTACGGCTTCCCTTACAGTAGCACCTACTGTGAAAACTGTTCATTGTTTGCCTACCGTATTCATAGTAATATAGATATAGTAGGCCGATTCTTATTGAACAATTAGGAACTTCAGCCACGTTTTAGAGCATATCGGCAAGCAAAGCTAATCATTACACACGCTGTTAGCTGAGGCTTTGCGTTATTGTATTTCTTTTGTACGATACCTTTTCAGCTTCGATTGTGCCAAACGACAATCTAAACTGGAACTTCGTATCTCAGGCCATCACCTGTGAGATCAATTCAAGTATGCATAACTCTTGGGGTCGCTTTCAACAGAATTCTGGCCAAATACAGCATGATTTAACACAAATGCTTGTTTAGTTTATGTGTCTGATTAATTATCCTTTTCGCTTTTAACAGCAGCTTTTAAATTTTAGAAATCAGGTTTGATCGTTTTATTATCTCACCAGCGTGAGAATTTCATTATGGTGCAGCTGTTATGGTACGGGATACTTTGCGTCGATATCATTACATGAGGTTTTGAACAAGCGGTGATTCAATGCTGACGAAGTTTTTCACTTCGATTGCAGATGTCAATACAGTTCTTAAATTTGGACGCTGTAATCCGCATCCCGAAAATACCCACTGGCACCCGAAGGGATGGGAGTTAAAGCTTCTGGCGCAGAGATGGCCATGGGATGGGTTAACAGATTGGTTGGGTTTGGTCAAGTAACCCTATTGCCGGCATGGGTTGGGTTGGGTTGGAGATTTGATGGGTTGGGTTGGGTACTAGAAAATTGACCCATTGCCATCTTTGCTCTCGCGTCAAGAGCCATTGCCCTAAGAAAACCATTATAGGCCTCTTTCATACATCGTATACTGTAAAAGCGATGAGAATCGACATTAGGGTTTGAAACAAAAAATTCCTTGCGCATTCAGATGATAAAATATCAGTTCCCGTAGACCAAATGGAACCTCAATTGCCCGAAGTTAAGCAACGGAAATTCATTATGACATGCGAACTCGTTAATTGGAGACTTTCTGAAAATGTTGAAATTGACCATAGTTTTATGAACTGAAGACTAGAGTGCAAGCAGTCACAGTGGAACTGAAAGTCTTAAAGATAGGCCTATATCTTAATAATTGCAGCTCGCAACCAGGTGACGATTGAGTTACAACCGCGAGACGCACTCGGTCTTTTGATTTTCTTGGTAATCCTCTTCATCGGTAATCACAATTCTTTCAATCTTGATATTTATGATAATAATACCAATTAGCAATAATCGTGATAATAACTAGTTTAGTGTGGTTCAGTAGGATCGGTCCTGTGTTAGAACAATAGTTAGAATATTTAATTTTATTTGACGACGGAGACGTATAAATTCCTCTAAATCTGTATAAAAATAGTTTTATGTAAATATCTGACACCCACTGAGGTACCTATAGACTAAATAGTGGTGTGAGAAGTTTCCAGAGCTGTTGAAGGTAATTAGGCTCCACGGGCCCCCAGACCACATGCATTTATCACTGTTTTAGCTACATTTCATGCTATATCAATTTTTTTGAAATTAAGAATATAAATGCGGGGTCATCATCATGTTCTCTGTCCTGGGACAGGTTCAGGGCTCCATTGTTTCCATTCCTCGTTGCGTCTTGCTTCTTCTTTGATTTCTGCATATAGGTCTTGTGACGCTGAGTGTCTGTTTTCATCATCCAATCCAATAGCATCCTCTTTGATCTTCCTTTTGTCTTTCTTTCTGATATTCTTCCCTCAATTACTGTTCTGAGTAATGATTCTCCTCTTAGTACGTGTCCAATCCAGTTCCTCTGTCTTTTTTGATGGTACTGATTATTGATCTTTGTTCGTCCACCATCTGTAGTACTTCGTCGTTTGTTTTCTTGTCCGTTCACTTGATATTTTCCATTCTTCCCCATATCCACATTTCGAATGCTTCCAGCTTTTGCATGTCCTTCTTCTGGAGAGTCCAGGACTCCAGGTTTCTGAGGCATATAAAGTGACACTCTATATCAACATTTTAGTCATTTTTATCAGTCTCTTCTTTAGTTCTCTATTTAGTCCTCCTATTATAAGTTCTCATCTGTCCAAAAAGGCTTGTTTTTCCATCGCTATTCTCATCGCTATTCTTCTCTTTATCTCCTCCTGGCATCTGTTATTATTATTTAAATGCTGGATACAGTCTGATAATTAAACTATTTCAAGAATGCTGCAACCATGACCACTGGACAGGCGAAGTCACCAGTTTCCACAGTCTCGATTTAATAATAATAATAATAATAATAATAATAATAATGTGATTTTAAGTGGTTTAGGAGGCTAAGTAAGCCTGTGTGAAAACCACTGAAAATTTGATAACCCAGTAGCCCAATGCGCCACTGGAACCAATATTAGCTGGTCTTTGATCTACGGCATAGAATAAGAATATAAAATGTATGTCAATGCACAATCAGAAATGGTCAATGTTTTGCTCTTAATATTAAATCATATTTACAGTAGTCTCTGTCACTAGTAGCACTGTAGAGCTGACTCCTTTTTATCACGGCCTTCTGGCAATTTATTTAAATAGCTGGTGTACTAATTCAAAATATGTATCTGCGTGAACGCATTTAGCTGAGATCCTGCGATTTCAGTTCTAAAATAAACCTGAAATCTTTTAAAAATATACTGCTAAATTTTTAGAGTAAATTGCAAGATACTACAGTATACTACAAACTAGATTTTCCGTAGACACTCGAAACTGTGCCTAATGAAGCATGCAGACAAATCTGTATCTGCATTGGCTTGGAAAGACGCAGCAAGAAATGTGTCCTGCACAATTTCTGACAAAATTTTGATGTTGTGGATGGTCTCGGTGTAAACGTATTTTCTTTTCTTTTAGGGATGGAATTCATCATAGTGATCTGTTGTATCGCCGTGGTGGTGCTTGCGCTCCGTTGGATCATACGTGTTGTCTTGGACAGACAATACTGATACCGATGATCAAGAAGGTAGCCGACAAGGAAGAAAATGCCATCGACTCCCATTTGTCGCATAATTTTTTTAGTATAATTATTTATATTGGCTCTTGAAACAAACACGCGTATGAGTAAATTCCACTAAATGTATGATATTAACTGAGATATTTTGCACGAAATTTGAATCAGAAATTTTAAAAAGGACTTAATTAACAGAATCATAAACAGAAATTTATGGAGATTTGTTCTATTTGGACCTTTTCATTTAAGCTTTCAGGTTACTATTACGATTTAAAGTATTTTTGCATTGAATTTGATGTAAAGAAATAATTTAGGTCTCTATCTTCACGTCAATATTACTGTATATTGAGATAATCACTGAACGTTGTTCATAGAACAGTTATCTACGTTAAATTTAAATGCATTCAAACCGCAAATGCTGCGAAATTTCATAAAGATCAACATAATTTTGTATTTATATTTGCCATAATTATTCAAATTATTAGTTGGACTTCTAAATAAAGTTTCGTAATAAACGTTGAATCTCGAATGAAATATTCCATCTCTCAATCAAAGTAATTGTACATATCTGTTTTTATGCAAATTGTGATGTTTTATATTAATAGTTTGAAGTGTAGATGGCTTGTTTGACCTTCCGTTAAAGAGCAATAGAGTATTTTCTGAATGGCTGAAATAGACACTGATTTAAATTACGGAATCAATGACGGCACTAACTACCACACACACACACACACACACACACTGACCAAGACAGACGGACGGTGTGCCAAAATGTCTTGCTCACTTATATTGCTTGTCTTACATTGTCTTTGTGCCAACTAGCTTAGCCAGGATTGAGGAATACGTGGACACCAACGGGGTCGTCCATAAAGCACGTCACGGTATTTTTGGCCATTTTGACCCCTACCTTGTCACAAACTGTGACAAATTTCGGACACCCCAAAAGTACGTCACGCATCTCGGGCTCCCCTTAAAGCGTCGTCCATAAATTACAACACACAGGTTTTCTATTTAATATATTTTAGTTTCTCACTCAAATTTCAACAGCGAAACAGATATTCAACTTCCGACAATGATAAAAATATAATTGAGATCTAAAATGTCATGTAACTAGGGCAAAAAGTGTTAATGAGCAATTAAAAACGTCTTTTACAAAATCTATTATCAGGAATATTAACAGTTTTATTTATACTGAAAGTGTGAAATCACGATGGTGTCCAGTGTCACAGAGAAGAATCAAATATATCGAACTAAGTTTGCGAGCAGAAGTAGGCCCTAAAGGTAAAGGTAGGTAAAGGAAGGTCCCGTACTCGAGTCCGAGCGTTGGGTTCCGGCGCTTATCTCCGGTCTAGGCAATCAGCGACGTAGGTGGTAAAATCCATTAATCTGGGGTAGGTTGCCATTACTTTCCCCAGACCCACGTTTTATCTCGCAACTTAATGCTGCTCCTCATTTTACCACCGCCCTCTGGCGAGTAAGGCTGAGTCGACCTTAGGGCTCCTGCGGGAATTGAACCCGCGACCTTCTGCTTCATCGTCCAGCGTTGTTACCGCTCTTCTAACTTCCCGCCCCAGTAGGCCCTACTTCTAGATATAGCAGTAGAATCTCGCGGTACCATAGTTGCGAAGCTCAAATTTTTAAAAGTTCATAAAGTATATAAAAGTTCAAACTGAAATAAAGTTCATAAAAGTTCGAATTTCGAATTTATATTTTAAATTTGGTCCGCCAATTTCCGGTCCTGCATTTTCCACCCCTGAAATTTCGTCCGTCATTTTCCATTCCAGTCCGGCTTTTTCTAGTTATTGACATTTTTGGTCCGTCATTTCCTTGTCCTGCATTTTCAGCGCTCCCGTATAAACCTATTACATAATGTAATTAATTATACATTAATAAATGTGCTTCACATAATGCAATTATACATTAATAAATGTGTTTTTGCTGCAATTATAGATTACTAAATGTGATTTTATATAATGAAATTATGCATTAATACATGTGTTTTTGTAACAATGTAATTATGCATCAATAAATGTGTTTCAATGTACAGTGTAAATAACTGGGAGCTGCGCTATGGTTGACTTTGTAATGTGAGAACCATAAAAGATAGTTTAACGATTGCCTTTGCTCGTAGGTCGGCAGGTAAGTAGTCGCAAGTGGTGCAGAAAATTAATTTAAGATAAGAGTTTTTCAACATCCTGTTAATGTAAATTTCACGCTGTCGTTTGGCCGTGTCGTTGAGTGGAGATAATAGGGTAATAATGTTCGCGTATTGTGTTGGCTAATGATGTATCGGACAGCGCAAGTCGAAACGTCACTGGACGCCAGTTGTTCCGAGAACCTTTAACCATCGGCTTAGGTCACTGTGGTTGCCGTAGACGAGCTGACATAACGAGACGCGACGACGGATTTGCTGCTAAGCTGCAGCTATATACATTTGGCACGCATAGGCTATATTTCATGGCTTCTCATGCGTCTTATCTGAACATAAAATAACGACAAAAAAACTATGGAAAGGCGAACACCAACTGTGCGCGAGTGTATGTGTGTGTGTGCGCGTGTGTGTGTATGTGTATATATATGTGTGTGTGTTTGTGGTTCCTCCTTTCTCAACCAGGGCTTGCCACCGGCTATGGCGAGCTGCGAACATCAAGGAAGCGTTCATCGGTTAGGCCTATTATCTACGGATGTACACAGTTAATCACAGGTGTCTGTAGCTGCTATAATTTAGTATAAACCGACTGCACGACTGGCTAGCCATGTTTGAAATAAAGATAAATGTGCCTGCATCTGCTTCTTTTTGTTATTTTTATAGACTCAAAGTCAAGAGAAACGGTTGCAGCAAGTTCGACCAACAGAGACTGTGATAGATGTCTGTATGCGTGACACTAGCTTTCATCACAGGAGTCTCGAGAAACACTGATGTCAATTACAGTCAATGGCAGGGAAGCAGAAAATTAAGCTACTGATTCCACTTCAATCCTTAGTTTATATGCAACAGGCAATCATTGATAAATAATTTCAGTGTAAGGAACATTTGAATTGTGTTCATTTTGGCCACAATTATAGTTTGTCTAGGCCTAATAGTAATAATCATGATAATCAGGTTTTTTGTGCCGAAGCGAGGCGGAGCGGCGCTCCGGAAAATCCGAAGACTTTTTTGCAAAATTAAATTATTAAATAGAAAATTGTACAATGTTGTATTGCATTGATTATAATCATTATATATATATATATATATATATATATATATATATATATATATATATATATATATATATATATATATACTACGTGACTACGTCATGTTGACAAGTGACTTCCGACTGTTGCGCTCCGGAAAATATTTTTAAACAAAAAAACCTGATGATAATGATATGATAATGATAATGATAACGATAATGATAATAATTGCTACCACTGCAAGTGGCGGTTCCATCATGTCGATGACTGAGGATGCATCCCCCACCGAGATTTTCTGCTTGTCAACGTACTTTTTCGTAAACTTTCTTAAAATTTTAAAATTTTTACTTTCGGTGAACTTATTACCGTGGATGCGGATGCCTTTTTTTGATTGTCAACCTATTTTTCTGGGAATATTTATTTTTAAAAATCTTATGAAAAATACTACGAATGACGTTTTTTGTTTGTCAGTCTTTTCCCGCAAGGTTTATTTAACATTTAGGGGTCAAAGACACTGAGAATTACCTTTTTTCTCCCGTTTCAGAATTTCCTAACTTTGCATCCCCCACCAACTTCCTATAATTTCTTTTATCCCCACCAAGAATTCCTGGAACCCGCTACTGACTACTACTACTACTACTACTACTACTACTACTACTACTACTACTACTACTACTACTACTACTACTACTACTAATAATAATAATAATAGCAATCGAAATTAGAGTGGTTCAGAAGGATATTTTCTGTATAAGAACAACTATGTTACATTTGACCATTCGTTCAAATTATGGGTTTGTTGATGTAATCTAATTCATTACGTTCTTGTCCTTTATTAGTTTTTGTCCACCTGTTTCAATCTGTTTCATTGTCTTCTTATCCTTAAGTATAAAAATAACAGCAAACTTTGCAGTGTACCGTGTTTCATTGTCTTCTTTTCCTTAAGTATAAAATGCTACAGCAAACTTTGCAGTGTACCGTACAGTGCTATGAATTTCTCGTTCAGTTACTTCTGCAATATTTTAATCTAAAGCTGCAGCTGGTTGTTATGGAGATATTAGTGTTGGTTAATGGAGCTATTGGCGCCACCGATAGAGGAATAAAGGAATGGTTGCAGCAGTTCGATAGTGATCAATAAAATCGATCATCCAAGAGGGTTTCTGGATACTGGATTGCAGACGTTTCTATTCGAACATTGAAAAATCAGGTAATCATGGTATATCAGTTGTAAGTAACCGTGTATCTCAACTGTCAATATTTGTAAAAATGAAATTTCTAGCAATAATTATTTCGTACTTAGAATCTAAAATTGATTGTGTTCCTACGGTTGCATTATATGCATGCTAGTCCTTACATCGGTCAAAAAGACGGCGACGTTGATAGCGTCAATATGCATTATCTAATACAGCAACAACAATAAAAGTTAACGACTAGATGAAAGGATAGAGACATCGTCCGCGAATGCAGCAGTGGAGATATGCAGTCTAATGAGCAGCCAGCCCAGGATCCACCATGGACCATTAACCGACTGAACGCAGCGCTGTGTAAAGAATATCTGAGATTCCAGAAACCTGAAAAGTAGTCTTAAGTCTCTTATTAACCCCTTTACTGGGGACCACGGATATATCCGTCCATTTTACATTGAGTTACAGTTAAATGCACGGTTAAGGGGTTAAGAGAATCCGGAAATCTTTTCAGAACACTGCTCTTCCTTTCTTAATGGATCGAAGTTACAAAACACGTTCTACGTCCAAATAGACATTAGTATATGAATTGCTTTCATCTTTACTTATGTCAATTTTCAGCTTGAGAGAATTTAAATGACCTTATACTGTAGTGGATGCTGCAATGAAACATCACGAAAAATGAATTTATTGCAGTTTCAAGAAATCCTTTGCTATTTAGTCTAACGAACTAACACAAAATTAATAGACTGAACTCAGCCCTACTTGAAATAATAATAATAATAATAATGATAATAATAACAATAATGTTACAATAATAATAATAATAACAATAATAATAATAATACTGTTAAAGTGATTCATTAGGGAACAGTAGGGTACAGATGTTTTCACATGGGGCTGTCCATTAATTACGTCCACAATTTAGGGGGAGGGGGTTTGAAAAAGTTTGACAGATGTTGACAGGGGGAGGGGAGGGTCAAGAGAAGTTGACTTCAACAATTTCACTTTTTACAAATAATCAAAAAATAGGAAATTTCATGGAATACCACTTATTACAATGGAAAAAATCATGACAAAAAAGGTTATAACCATTACATTTTGACACTCGATGAGAAAAAAGGGAAAAATGGTCATCACCGCAAAAAATAATAACCTTGTTATTGGGACCTGTCATTGATCTTGGGAGGCGGTCAAAAGTTTCTGACGTAATTATGGGAAGGGGTTAAGTGAAAGTTGACAGTTGTTGACAAGGGAGAAGGGGGTCAAAAATTGCCCAAAAATTGTTGACATAATTAATGGACAGCTCCCATCCTGTGTAAGAACATCTGTTGTTCAGGTGGTAAAGTTTTGTATAATGCCCAGCAGTCTGATATTATTATTATACTCGGCCAAAAAGCCTAGTGATAACGGTCTCAATTTTTCCCGACGCTAATCCCGAGAAACAGGCACAAATCTTGCACCAGTCAAATTTAATTGCGTCGCCTGCAATCAGTTTCACCAGAAAAACAATCGTTAAACTAATATAAAAAAACTTGGCGGAAGTGCTTGACACGGCCAGACTTTCGGTGCACACAGTAAAGCCGGATAAGTGTTGTCGGCAAAGTGATGCTGTTTCACCGGATTCCTCGACATTCGAAGGATTTTACAGTTTCTGAGGCGATCGCGCCTAACGAGAGGCGACTTAAATTGAGAGCCCTCAGAGCCGACCTTCAGTGTTGCTCTGCAGCATTTCGTGCAGAACTCGACACAAATTGGGTTTAGACTGCGACAGAGGGAAGGATTTCAAAGCCAGAATGCACTTATGCCCGCTGTTTCATAAAGTCATTAAGGCACAAATTATTGGGAACTCTCTACGAATTGTTTTGAAAGTGCCAAATTTCTAGACTTGAACATTTTCCATATCTGCAGAATGTAATGATTCTGAGTTTTGACGAATAAAGCTGTCAGAACTAAGCCTAATAAATTAGCTCTATGCCTTGTCTATGTTCTTGATTAGGGTGGTGTCAATTGATCGTTCCATTTACTTAGTATATATTATTATTATTATTATAAATGATGATTTATATAGCGCTATATGCGTAGCGAAGGCCATAGTCAAGAGCACTTTACAATAGTCTTTAGTAGGAAATGTTGAAAAGATGCGTCTTAAGTTTCGCTAAGAATATACATGGGTATATAGTATATACAGGGCCTCCGAGAAGGGGAACAGGGGGGAATTGCACAGGGGCCCGGCGGTCGGGGGGGGGGGGCACGATGAATACGTATAATTAACAATAACATGAATAATAACAGTGAAGTAGAGGGGGCTCGGCGAGCAAAAGGGGGCCCGGCGTGAAAAGGTTGACAAGCAAAAAAAAGTCGTCAAGAAATTTTATTCTGCACAAGGGCCCGGAATTTCTCTCAGCGGGCCTGAGTATGTATAGTATATATAATATATATAGTGTATATATCTGTATATATACATATATTATAGGGTCTATTAGGCAGAGTATGACAATTGACTTAACATTTTCAATTTAGAAGTAAGGGACCTTAGCAAATGTGGGGGAAGAACTTTTGTCAGATCTTCATCTTTTGGATTCAACACTGGAACTTTCATTCGTCAAACTATTAGCTCCCATCATGTTGCTGTCCAAATATTATCTGAAGCGCATTAATTTTGCCGTGCCTGTTAAATCGAGATATCCGCGTGTTTTTAAAGAAAACCCGAAATGCGAATCGTAAATATGGTACTTCTTTCATATATTACTCGTCCTGCTATTTCCCACTCTGACTGACATCTTTGGCATTGGGGGTCCTTATCTTTTGCCATGCAAGTTTTCGCGTAATTCGCAAAGACGAAATTCATTTGCAGTTACACGCTCTGAGTCTAAAACTCAATAATATTTTCGACCCAAGGCCGCCGAGAGGATTTCCGGGCCCCGGTACAAAAAATGGCCATGGGCCCATGGCCTGACAAGTGTGTGAAAAAGCTGATGACCTTTTATGCTTGTCGGTCTTTCTTAAAGCGGAATTCCGGGGTATTCGTTGTAAGTATACAACACATTTTGAAACCTCTACTTATATCTATATATACATACAGTAGATATAAGTAGAGGTTTCAAAATGTGTTGATGACATTCTTTTTTGCGTCTCAGTATTTTTATGGCATTAATCTAACCATCACCGGACCCGGGCCCCTTGGAGCTCCATGGGCCCCGGAACAATGCTCCGGCTGCACCACCCTCTCCTCAGGCATGTTTAGACCCTGCAAATATGATTTCCAGTGAACATTTTACGACCATCAATTTCGACTACAATGCTGAAGATCTTAGGCCATGAAGCTTACTTGCTGGATAATTTTATTAGAGATCTCTTACTTTAATCGCACAAAATGGATAGCGTAGCCCAACATCGAGTACATAAAGTTGCAACATAATATTGTAGCGTTCGCCTAAACAGTTCATTACAACAGCCGTATAATCCGTGAACAACAGTATAACAGCGCGACAACTTTATAGCTTGTTTTGTCTGATTGTATCTGATGTTTATCACAGGGACTCCCTATCAGAGATGTCCGTGGATCCATTTGTTAGAACCCAATCCAGCCCAACTCATCAAATCTCCAACCCAACCCATGCCGATAATAGGCTTACTTGACCCAACCCAACCCAACCCACTGTAATACATTACAGTTTCTTAAGTTTTCTGACCCAATCCAACCCAACCCAACCCTTGGGTCAACCCAACCCATGGAATCTCTGTTCCCTATTAGATCTTAATCTTTTAAATAGCCAAACGAGGAATTTTACGATAATATTACAGTTCTCTCGTATACTAAATCACAATCCCGGCATTATTGCGTCTCGCAATCAATTCGTCGCTGAGAGTTTCATAAAAATTCCCGGATCCAGTTTCAGTGCTTTGCAGTGCACGGCTGAGACAAAAATGACGAAGCACGAAAGACCATGAAAAGCGGGAAAGATGTCTGATGAGACGAAGAGAACGCTGTTCAATACTTCATCAAGTATCAAAGTCAACACCAATGACGTTTAGATGGATGACAAGCACTTAAACTACAGTCGATCTTTGTTATAACGTACTTAGAGGGTCTGATAATTTATTAGTACTTATTATTTATTATTTTTATTATTTATTATTTATTTAAATTATTTATTATTTATTAAAATTATTTATTAAAATTATTTATTATTTACTATTTATTATTTATTATTTATTGTTTATTATTTATTATTTATTATTTATTATTTATTATTTATCTATTATCTATTTATTATCTATTTATTATCTATTTATTATCTATTTATTATCTATTATTATATATTTATTATTATTTAGTTATTGTTATTTATTATACATTATTTATCATTTATTATTTAATATTATTTATTATTTATTATTATCTATTATTAATTGTAGACTTATTATTTTTAACTGACCATATTATTATTAGGCCTATTATGAGAAAATTCCGTGGAATTCGACTACGTTAATTTGGAGTGTCAAGGATATTCGTTATTATTATTATTATTATTATTATTATTATTATTATTATTATTATTATTATTATTATTATTATTATTATTATTATCATCATCATCATCCCTGGTAGGCCTGCGTTATATTCAATACTGTTAAATATGGTAGCGCGTCACATGGGACCGTACATTGCGGTACATTATAACCGTGTATACAATATAACAAAGTCCGTTATAACGCAGTTCGACTGTATACGGTGCCAGATACGAAGATAGTTTAAGCGTCATGCGCGGATCCGTTATCTCCGTACGAGTGACGTGTGATGGTCAGTGGCTGTTCCACGTGGGGGATGAGTGAAGATGCATCTCCCACCGGACTTCCGGACTTACTTTTCTTGCTTGTGAAACCTATTTTCAGGTAAAATTCTAGTAAAACTACGGAGAAGAAACTGCGGATGACCTTTTTTTGCTTGTCAACCTATTTTTCGCGGTAAAAGTGTAGTAAAGTTAGGGATAAAATTATCTTTTGTCAGCCTTATTCGGTAAAGTTTATTGCTTTTTTTAACCTTCTATTTTCATCCCCTCCCCCTTCCACCAACTTCTTACGAATTCATTTCATGTCCCCACCTCAAGAAATCCTGGAACCGCCACTGGTGATGGTGTAACTTCGCGTTACAAAGTCGTGCTTGTCTCTAGCGTTGTCCTACCGGACACGTACTTCCTCGACACCGCTCTGAACGTCGAAGCGTGACGTTCGGATCGTCGGTCTTTTCCGCCGCCGCCGCCGCACCGCTGTCGTCGACGACAGAACAGAACGGCGACGACTAGGCGCCACAGGGTCTTCCGAAAGCGAGCGTTGACGACGCAGTAGAGCAGAAAATTCACGGCAAAGTTCACGGCCTGGAAGAGATTCAGAAACGCCAGCGCCAGATTGTAGACGTCCAGGTATCCGACGTTCTGCACGACGGCGTCGCGCAGGAAGGTCATGATCTCCGCCGGAACGACGAGAAACAGGAACATGGCGACGATCACGACCAGCGTCAGCGTTATGCGATTGGCCGCCGATTGGTTTCCGCCGCCGCCGCCGTACGTCACGTGACCCTCCTTGCGCACGCTCATCGAGGTGTGCAGGGCGCCTATGAGGTTGGCGTTGCAGAAAGCGAGGATCAGAAACGGAACGACGATGCCGACGAAGAAGTACACGTAGTAGTAGACGGTTCGCAGGAACTGGTTCCTGCCGAGCATCCCGAAATCCTTGTAGTAGAAACTGCCTCCCTCCTCGCACGGTATCGTGACGATCCGCTCGACGAAATACCTCGGGGCGTTCATGAAGACGCAGGCGAAGAAGACGATCGCCAGCGACGACACGGCGAACCGTCTTCCGATGAAGAGACGCGCGTGGAACGGGTAGCAGATGGCCAGGTAGCGACCGAGCGCCATCGTGACCGTCAGCCACGTGCTCGACAGGATGAACGTGTTGATGACCGCCACGCCGTACGTGGCGTAGACGATTCGGAAGTCGTAGCTGCCGAAGCCGAACACCCGGTGGCTGACGTAGGCGGTCGGGAGCACGGAGACGCAGAACAGGGCGTCGGATACGGCGAGTCCCATGAGTCCGTAGTGGGCGGATCGTTCGAGGCGCTCCATGGTCCGCGTGAGGCTGCGGCGACTGAGAACGACGAGGTTGACGACGTTGCCGATCAGGCCGAAAGCGCAGATTCCGACGATGAAATTGTGATAGACGACATCTTCGACGACCTCGGCAATTCTGTGAGTCTGTACGATGCCCTTCGGAGCGGGGGAGTAGGAGGTGAAGTTGGCGGCGGACCGGTGGGCGGTGGCGTTTTTCAGGTCCCTGGTCAGTTCGTCTCTGCTGAGATTTGTGAAGATCGGACCTCCTCCAAGCGGCGGAGTACATTCATCCATTGCAGTTGCCAACTGTTCCTTGTTCTTTATCTCCACTATATCATTTAACTTCTGCTGCAAACCAGAAGACGACTGAACATTAAATCGCAGCACAAGATCATATGCGCAGTCGTAATCAGGGGCGTAGCCAGGAATTTTATGGGGGGGTACAATGTGATTTGGGGGGCATAAATCTTTAAAAACTTTTAAAATCTTATCTTAAAAAACACATTAGAAACTTTAAGGTAGACTGATTTTTTTGTTTGGGGGGGATTGGCATATATACCGATATACCCCCGTCGCAACGCCCCTGGTCATAATGTTTGCTTGTTAAAAGAGTTTCGAATTTTACTAGCCGATTGCAGAATGGCCACTTTGCTTTAATTCCTTCACTATCTCCTCAAGCCTTTAGGTCAAAACTTAAAACCTTCCTATTCCAAAAGTCATTTCCTCCATAGCAATAACAGCCCGACCCGCCACCTCATGGATACACTGACCTTTGCCCGGCCGACAATCCGCCTTGCCTTATAGGTATTTCAAGAAAGATTAAGCGCGTAAGAATAAGCAGCTACTGACTACTGTACTACTTTCCAAAGCACTATATAAATTTACGAGATTTTAATTACTTACTTACTTACTTACTTACTCTCCAAACAAGAGTTGTAAGTGGCAACGAGCAAAAATGTCACCACCAAGACAGTTTCATAAGAATTCATAATTCAGGACGATATTGTGCTCAACTATGCATCGGTGTTTTTGACCGTATATTCACAATACATTGACCTATGGATCCAGGGTCCTTGAATGCACCTGCGTCTGCCTACACTGCGCGCCTCTGGCCTACAACATCCAGGCATCGGTAGACGTCAAAAACCATAGGAAATCAACAGTTTTAATTTTTTCGGATCTCTAATTAGAAAGGACGGATTGGAAAATCTAGTCATAGCAGGAAAAATAGAGGAGAAAAGATCAAGAGGAAGACAACGAATAAAGTATACAGACAGCCTAAGAGAAGCAACAAGAACTAACAACGGTGTCCAGACAAAATAGAGCGCACGACAAAATAGCGCCGAAAAAATCGCGATGACAAAACAGCGCCGACTAAACAGCGCCGACAAAGTAGCTCCTAAAACCCCGACAAAATAGCGCCGACTTAATCGCGCGATATGAACGGTGCGACAATAATAAATAGATCTCATACTCGGCTATGAGATGTCAAGGATATTAGAGACATTTTTCACAGTTTGGTATTTGCTTCCACGTTATTGATTATTGATTAATATGAAGAGACATTTTTCACATTTGTAGCATTATTTTTTACTACGTTTATTAACTGTCTGTACTTCATAATATCATGAATGATTGCTCTTCTAAATTACATTAGTTCTGATGTTATCGATTAATATAAAGAGACATTTTCATAATTATAATAGCCTTGGTGTTGTATTCATTTTAACGAACAGATTAAATTGAAAGTTATGCTCTCTATTGTTTCTTGCTTCGACGCCATTTTGTCGGCGCTAATTTGTCGTGCGCCATATTGTTACGGTACAACTAACAACAACATCGAACTGATAAGGAAAGCCAAAAACCGGAAGAGTGGAAATCCATGGTCGCTGGCGTAGCAACACATGGCACATGATGATGATGATGATGATGATGATGATGATGATGATGATGATGATGATGATGATGATGACGATGATGATGATGATGATGATGATGAGGTCAAAATTAAATGACGCAAAAACTGGTTTTCGACAATAATTATGATGATGATGACGATGACGACTATTACGATGATGATGATGATGATGATGATGATGATGGTAATAATGATGACGATGATGATGCTGATCATTACTATCGCTTGTGATTGGATGATAAAATAATATTAAGAATAATAAATAATAATAATAATAATAATAATAATAATAATAATAATAATAATTAATTACTATTATCTACGTATAAGCATATACAATTGACAAATAATACTTACAAAGTGTCATGCCTAATCGGACCACGCATTGTGCGCATTTGACCTAGATCTTCTTCATTGTAATAATTAAACTTTAGTTGTTATCAGTCTTCCGCCCTATTGAGACAGGCAATTTCTGATATATGTTCCATTTTTTATTTTCATTGCAATCCCGATATTGACGAAACGAAGTATACGCCTATCTAATTCGCTAATCGTGATGTATTTCTCGTATAGCGTATTGGAGCAAAGCATACGCAAACGTTAAAGCCAAATTTTCTTATCTCTTTGTGATAACCGAAATCTCGCAACGCAGTTTTTCCAAGAGCAATGCTACGACCATGATGCCATCCCTCCTCAAGCTTCGCTCTTGGTTTAAAGCTTTATTCAGCCCCCAAGACGGCGCCAATCTCGACGATAACGCTAGTAAGATACGGTCAAGATTTGCAAAGCGCTTCGTCGGTTTTTTCATCTTCTCCCGCCGCCGCTGCTGCTGCTGCTGCTGTTGTTGTAGCGGCGGCTCAAGGCATCCTGAGGCGAAGATCGACCTGCGAAAGCTAACGGCAGTCAATTAATTTCTACCACTGGACACTTAGCTGTCCGCAATTAACGCCGCGCGCCTTACGATGTACTGCACAGTTAGTTAAGTCCGTCGGTCGTTTTTGGCTGAAGTCGCAAACAGACAGACGCGCTTATCTTCCAGCGCTGGAGGATGACCCCCGCGACGCTTGCACCACCTAGCGGTCGTTCCTGCTGTTATAAAGGCATAACACGCAAAGATGATGACGACGACGAAGATGATTGTGATGCCCGTGGTTATTCGTAGTTTTTCTCCATCTTTCTTTCAGTCATTCAGTCGCAGGGATATTTCTAGGATTGTGAATTTGAGGATGGTGTCGACCTCAAACTGTGGGGGTGGGTGTCCGTAGCTAATTAGTATGCATTTTGTATGCATACCATTGTCACATTACCAAATTTGGGGGAGGGGTGTCGATCTCAAATTGGGGAGGGTGTGGTGGGCGGGGGTGTAAAAATATCCCTGTTCAGTCGTCTCAGGCCTTGTGTGACATTATGGACTTCGATGTGCCATCCTTATCTGACCTCGACCGCATTTCTCAGTCCCTCGATGCTCATGTTCATTGCTTCCACGATGATATCCTGCAACCATCTTGTTGTCGTTTTAGTGAATAATAAAGTCATTCCTTAATTCCCGGTTCTTGCTGAGGAGGGCATGCCGCCAAAATCGAATGCGTTATTAGTCATGCGTTTCCATTCTGCTCACAATCTTGGCATAATCTTTGATAAGCATCTTTCATTCTCGAAACACGTTAATTTTGTATGTCGTTCTGCTTGCTAGAGCAGTAGGGACATCCGCAGAACCCGATACCTTAACCCTTCCACAGAACTCATTCTTCTTTATTTTGAGGATTTGGGAATCATTTTCATATAAATGATAGCTGACATTGTACGAACAGTAGTAAGAAGGTGGCCATGATGAACTGCATATAGCATGAAAAGAAGAGGTCCAAGGCCACAGCCTTGTGAGACATCACAATCAAGCTTCGTAGAATCCGACAGATGTCTCCTGACACACGCCGATTGCATGTTTTCGGCTTTGAAGATAAGACTTAGACCAATTTAATGCAACGCCAGTATTTGCCAAACAAATTTTCAAGTCGATGAGTAAGTATGGAGCGGTTCACTGTATCAAATGCAGCAGACAGATCAAGAAGAAACAAGAGAAGTGACTTGCCCTGATCCATAGCAGTAAGACGCTCTTTCACGCGGTTATGCGAAGGTCGCGTTTTAAAACTTCGAAAATAGAACCACAATATTATTCCACTTATTATTATTATTCCAGGACAATTTATATAGCGCTGTACGAGGGCATGTCGTACTTATATACCTATATACATGTAGTAGACCAGATATGATGGTCTGGCCTACTACCGGGGAACTAACTGAGACGAAACGTAGTTGTTAATGCCGCTTCAAGCTCAGGAGCAGATCGACCCTCGCCTCAGCCCAGATGTTAAACAGTCTGAGAGCGAGTACTTCAAGTCTGTCTCTGTCCCCTTTACCATCCGCTAGCTTTTATTCAATTCTGCCTCACATGATATAATGTCACATGCACAAACTACATGAGTGTAACCAATTACATTCGAACACCATATGGTCTGATCCATCACGTGGTAGATCAGGCCATAGTCATCAGCTCGGACCATGTGGTGAGGACATAGGGATATGTGGATATGGAAAAGTACGATGACAACAACATTGGTTTTCCCCTGGTTACTTATAACTGATGGACTTTGGTATTCACTACATACATATATATGTATATATATATATATATAGTTTGAGTCAAAAGTTTGAGTCATAGATGCATTTCATATCTCTCTCTCTCTCTCTCTCTCTCTCTCTCTCTCTCTCTATATATATATATATATATATATATATATATATATATATATATATATATATATATATATATAATATAGAGAGATATATATATATATAGATGAGAGAGAGAGAGAAAATGCATCTATGACATCTCTCTCTCTATATATATATCTATATATATATATATAATATATATATAATATATATATTATATATATATACACGGTGATCACGAAAATCAGGACCCCTAGATTAATGAATATAACTCAACGAAAAGTCAACTAATATTCAACAAAGTTGTAGTACGTGTACTTTAGATAGTTCTAATGATATTCCACTCCTAGTTTGTGTTCAAACGGTCCGCTATTTGCTGCACTACACGCACGAAGACGCCTACGCAATTGCTTGAATGACGCATCAATGATGCCTTGATCAATCTCGTCCCACACTTGCATGATGCGTTGTCACAGGTCCTCAATATCACGGACTTTCGTTCGGTAAACACGCTCCTGCATAGCACTCCAAATTTTATAATCCACCGGATTCAAATCCGGGCTGTTGGGTGGCCAGAGAGTAGGCGGAATGAAGTCCGGCGCTTCGTTACCTAACAGTTCAACTGTCTCTCGAGCTCTGTGTGCCGGTGCGCCGTCCTGTTGGAATGTGTAATAATCTGAGAAAGTTCGGGTGTCCGGCAGCAGTCCCTGCATCAGTAGAACGTCTCTGTAATACTGTCCGTTAACTTTCACCCCCGGCTCGACGAAGTGAATAGCTGTACGACCGAGTGCTGAAACACCAACTGATACCATTAAGGACTTGGTGAAAGTCGGACGAGTACGCAAAAGACAAGCGCCAGTGATGTCCCTCTTTCTTGTACCAGCTGCAGCGTAGAGGTGAAATATTTTCTGAGGATCGAGACTGCCTCTTAGGCCTAATATAATTAAAATTTCAGCATGATTGGTCGAACGGTTGTTAAGTTATACTCATTAATCTAGGGGTCCTGATTTTCGTGATCACGGTGTATATATATATATATATATATATATATGGAGAGAGAGATGAAATGCATCTATGACATCTCTCTCTCTCTCTCTATATATATATATATAATATATAATATATAATATATATATATAGAGAGATATATAATATATATATATATATATATATATATATATATATAGAGAGAGAGAGAGAGAGAGAGAGAGATGAAATGCATCTGCCAGAAATTGCTGAATGACCTTTATATTTGCATTATCGGATGCCATGTATGAAAATGGCTTCGTGCCAAGAGTGACAAATGTTTTATCTAGCGCAGCCCTCAGGCTCACTTACGTCATGCAAATCCGCTACAGCTGTTCGCTGTTATCAGATTATTGTCGCGTAATGATTGCCTTAAGGCAGGAACCGGCCATTGCAGGTCCTGGTAAAAATATGGCCGGATGGATCGGTCGACCCAGAATCGAATCTTCGCGGTATGTTTATGCTCAAAAGTTTGAGTCATAGAAGAACTCAACGAGTCGGATAATCCTTTTGACTATATTATGCTATATATTGAGTTTTATTCGTGATACAGGCGATGCGAAAATAAGGCAACTCATGGCGTGAGTACGGATTCCTTTTACGCGACACACGTCGACCTCTGAGCCGTGTTGCTCAATTCCGCCTCTGAAAAATTCATAGATGCATTTTTTCTCTCTCTCTCTCTCTCTCTCTCTCTCTCTCTCTCTATATATATATATATATATAGAGAGAGAGAGAGAGAGAGAGAGAGAGAGAGACCAAGGGCGTCCAGGGGCGTCCAACCCGTGGCCCGCGGGCCAGAATGTGACCCGCCCAGCATCTTTATTGGGCCTGCCGAGCTTTTAGGAAATTAATTAAAAAATTCCGTCTATATCAGCTCATAATTATTTTAATTTAATTATCTTCGTTTTTTCAGGAGACAAATCACCAGTGCGAAATTTATTGATTTGGCAAGGGATTGATTAGTGAATTCGACCGCAGCATATCAGGCGTGTTCCAACAATATTATTACCTTTCTATGGAACATTTGTATTCGTGAATAACAAGAACAAGCCCGCGCTGCAATCAATTACAAATTTATCGTTCGTCCCCGCCCGCCCCCCGTATAAACTGTTGTCGCGCCTCAATTCCACGCAGGAGGAGGATTTTACGATCGCTTCTAACGCGTATTTACGGTCCGCGGACGACAAGAATCGAACAGATCAAACAATGCCTGAGTGCTGGGTAAGCCGACATATTGGTCTCGCTCCTATAGCTACGTTTAGGGTTAATTTCAAGTAGAAAGTATCAGCATGAACGCGGGCTTCTCTATATGAAGGGTAATGTGGATCAGTGTTTATTCTAGCCACCTTGACATTGGGGGTTGAAATGTTTGGGGGACAAGGTCTGAGTCTCCACACTTTTGGAGGGGAAATTTCCATCCCCCAGCCAACATATACTTTCTTTTTTTGGGGAGGGGGGGTAAAACTTTGAGGGTAGGGCGGAATTCCCCAGAGAAGGCCTAGAATAAACACTAAATGTGGATATCGTACCGAATCGGTTTTAACTTTAGACTTTCCTATGTGGATCATCAAAAATTCAAAGCCTGGTGCATTAGAAAACGTCTTAGAGGTATACGATAGTTGGTTTTTGGTGGAAGAATTGAGCAACGTGGACAGTTGCGATCAAATAACGCGCTGAGGGGATTCTTTGTTGGCGCCAATTGATTTTACAGTGGCCTCTCCATAGCACGTCCGTCTGAAAATAATTTTAAGGACAGATTACTATATGAGGGCATAAAGAGACTGGAAGCATTTGAGATGTGGATTTCGCGAAGAAAGGAAAAAAGCAGCTGGATGGAAAAGGTAACCAACCAAGAGGTCTGGAACTGAAAGGCCGGCGCTAGGACAAATTGTCCACGGACATAATGTCACGGACAAAATGTCATGGGGACACACGGAGGCTTATAATGTAGGACATACCTTATAGTATCAAAAATGTTTTTCCGCTTGGAATCGAAGCATCTAGTGAGTGCTCCGTCGGTCTTTATATCGTAAAAAGTCAGCTATATAGTAATAATAATAATAATAATAATAATAATAATAATATTATTATTATTATTATTATTATTATTATTATTATTATTATTATTATTTAATGATATTAAAATCCTATCACGACAATCAGGAGATGAAAGAGAGACATACTTTATCTTACAACGAATATAACATTAGACACTTATTAGAGATTTAACTCAGTCGATCTCGATTATTATTTTATTATTAATTATATTATTATTAATTATTATTATTATTATTATTATTATTATTATTATTATTATTATTATTATTATTATTATTATTATTATTATTATTATTATTATTGCAGTATTATTATTATGGGGCGGGAAGTTAGCAAAGTGGTAACAACGTTGGGTAATGCAGCAGGAGGTCGCGGGTTCGAGTCCCGCAGGAGTCCTAAAGGTCGACTCAGCCTTTTTCGCGGTGGTAAAATGAGGAGCAGTGGTAAAAATCTCTGCGATAAGTCAAACAGGTACGCTACGCGATACACTAGCCCCGTATCCATGGCATTGCACACCTGGCTGAGACCTATAAAAACGGAGATCAGCGCCGCCCTATGAGCCTGTGAGGCTCGGGAGGGACTTTGACTTTATTATTATTATTATTATTATTATTATTATTATTATTATTATTATTATTGATGTAGTATTCTAGGAAGCGCGCGTGCTTTCTATAATTATACTTATCGCTTAAGCGAAAACGTATTTGCAAAACGCTCGTGTGAAGAGCAACTCACGAAGAAGACTTGAGAACTGCCGAGTACTGTAAATGTCAGCACCTTTTGATTCCAACTTCCTGATGAAAAACGCCACCATAAAAGCTAATCTGTCTGACCGAGTTTCGTCTTGTAAGCAGACGCAGTTTGCGGCATCGCACGCTGGCTCTTTTCTGCCGGTCTAAGCGAACCGCTGTTATGCAATCATTCTGTGCAATGTCGACCGTTTTCTGGTTGTCGGTCACGCGTGGTTCGTCATAGATTTGAAGAAGATCCCGCTGGTGAATCTGAGTTAAAAGGTTTTCTTAAAAACTTGATTTAGGAGCGAGTCAAATGGATAAAACCAGTGGCGGTTCCATCGTGTTGAATGACTGGGAGTGTATTCCCCACCGGAGTTTTTTTTGCTTGTCAACATATATTTTTTGTAAGCTTTTTTTAAATTTTAAAATTTTTGCATTCGGCCAACTTAATACTGCGGATGCGCGATTACCTTTTTTGCTTTACATCCTTTTACGGCAATGTTTATTAACATTTAGTGGGTAAAACACTAACAAGAATTACCTGTTTTCTTTCTTTTCCTCTTTAACCTTGCAACCCCCCAAATTTTCTATAAATTTTTTTCATCCCCAACCAAGAATTCCTGGAGCCGCCACTAGATAAAACGAATCTCGGTAGCTTTTCTTCGACGTCTTTTCTTGATTTAAAGTAAACGGTGACCAGATGCCGTATTCCGAAATTGTTTTCCCAGAACGAACATAAAGGGTGACAGCAAACTTTTGTCATGTGATTTGTTTTCTTGTAAATTTCTCTTCTTGGTTCTCTTGTTCGATTTGTTCTTCGGCCGAACTGTCGATTTCTTTTCTTCAGGTAATCATCTATTCGCAAAATGATCGATTTAAACGAAGCTTGGTCATGCCCGAATAAATAAAGGTTAGCAGGCCTCTGGCAGTGACATATTAAGTTAGCCCTGAAAGCATTTGATCTCAGGGCCATGAAAATACATTGAAATACATTGTGTTTCACCTCACGACCCTGGAAATAATTGTTGATTTCATGAGTCTATCGATTACTATACATTTCAACTGCTACGGTGCTATACAATTTATATCGGATAAATACAGAAATAACGTTATGTTCACGTCGATTAATTAATTAATTAATTAGCTGTGACCATTTGTGGCACATTTTATTAGACAGACTAATAAATTACGACAAATTACTGAAGCAATTAACGCCCTATATGTAGAGCGTGCGGTTTATGGACCCATAAAGCTTATTTACTGTGATTGCGTCCTGGAAATTTCTATAGCTCTATATGACCAATACGCATCTGCAGGTTTATGAAAAAGTAGCTATAGGATATAATCGTGTTCATCAAAGTGCATTCTATTTAACCAGAGGTTGACTAAGAAATGCCTCTTAAACTTTTTCAAGTCACTGACCGACACATACTTTTACTTTTTAAAGTCACGAACCGACGATGGCCTTTTCCTGAAGCTGGCGGACTACCAACTTAAATGGCGGGCACGATATATATATATATATATATATATATATATATATAGTGTTAGACAAGGATTCATTATTAAGAATGCAAGAATGCGCATTAAGAATTTTAGGATTTCAATGAAAATACCAGCTAAAATAACACCAGTGAACACAAGAAACCTTAGGTAATAATTTAAATTTAGTTCCGCGGACCACCAGTGGTCCGCGAACATCCACCTTAATTAAAAGCTACTGGACTAAAGGATCGTCTAAAAACACGTCCTTAAAGGAAATCCTTTAAACGTGCTGGGACGTGCAAACAAATCATATATAATATAGACTTGCCGCATACGAGCGTATAGAGACGGTCGACAGTCCAGCAGCATAAGAGTTCCCGATAGACCGCAGGATCGACGGGCAGACAGCAGTGGCGGCTCCAGGATTTGGCAAGTGGGGGGGGGCGTTGGGGTGGCAACCTCTAATCATATGGGGGCCAAAAAATTTGTTGTTAGGTATGTAGTATTAAGTATGCATGTAGTATGTAGTATTATAGGTATGTAGTATTAAGTATAGGGTCCCAACAGGGGAGGCCATTGGGGAGGGGGGCAGGCACTCGATAGGGGAGCACGGGCCCCCTGACCCCTCCCTGTGGAGCCGCCACTGGCAGACAGACGATGCAGAGGAAGATCTGGCACGATCGGTCAAACCATTCGTCTGGAAAACAACGCACAGCGCGACCGGCTCTTGAAGAAATTACCAAATATTAAAGGACGTTGGGGGGGGAACGGTGACGGCACGGCATTTGCGGCTGGACACGGCTGGAAGATGACAGGCACCTGATCTGTCATGTGTCAGTGCTGCCTAATGGATCTGTAAGACGACCTGTCTGGTGAAATTATTTTCGTGAACAAAAGACGAACAATCCAACATATATACTGTATTCTGACAGCAATGTAAAATATAGCAGAGATATCCATGCATGGGTTGGGTTAATCCATGGGTTGGATTTATTTCAAGACAATTTCTATAGGTTAGGTTAAGGCCTACGACAAGGGCGCTTATATGTTAGACTGTTCCATTAGTTCTAAAAACAGTCCAGCAGAGTAAAGGTGAGCTGGGTCGGGTCAGAAAATAAGCAATGGTCTAAGAAATTGTAATGTATTACGGCGGGTTGGATTGGTTCAAGTACAGTAGTCTTATTGTCATGTAATGTAATGTAACAAAATATTTGTATAGCGCCTCTTCTGAAAAATCACTAAGAAGCGCTCCCACAGCAAATTACTGCACATTGCCAGCATTGGTTGGAGATTTGATGAGTTGGGTTGGATTGGGTTCTAAGAAATGGACCCATTGACACCTCTGATTTTGACAGCAATGCAGTATATACCTGTAGATTATAGAAGTCAGAGCATTGATAGTACCTGCACTTTCCTAACACTCACGTTGCACTTCGCACACTGCTGACTATTCCTGTCACTGTTGCTGCTTCTGGTTAGAGAAGCATTTCTAAGCTAAAACTTACAAGGCTTCATATGCGACCAACAACAATGCTGCATGAATAACTCACCGATTTAGTTATTTTATCATTTGAGAACGATGTTGCCAATTATCTTGACTATAACTAACGCATTGCAGATTTCGCTTCTATCAAAGCTCGCGCGATTTGATTGTGAAATATAAAGCGTATTACTAAATACAGTGTCTATACCTCTGGTAAAAGTGATTAGCCTTCCAGTGTTTATTCTAGCCACCTTGACATTGGGGGAGTTTGAAATGTTGGGGGGAGAAGGTTTCTCTGCCCAAAACCCTTAACGAGCAAAAAAGGTGATGCTGATCTGATATTAAATTTTTTCTCCGTCCGAAGTGGTGGTACAGGGTACAACCCATAGGCCATCGCGGGCCCGTCGGGAACCGAAGGGTTAGCGCCTTCAGTTATATACGGCAACGGCTGAATGAGGGCGGATTGCCAGCCTTTCCCTCGCCGCCTTTCCTTTCACCGAGTTAACACCCGATGTACTCATTCACAGCTGAGTCGACTGGGGGCGCTTGGGGCAGAAACAACCGAAAAGTTTCTGCCGCGGCCGGGAGTTGAACCACGGACCTCGGGATTGGCAGACCAGTGCGCTAACCACTGTTCCACCTGCGCACCCCGTCCGAAGTGGTGACAAGCAAAAAAAGGTCATCACATCTACTCAACATGCCCTAGTGCTCTTCTGAATATGGTCATATCCTTATATCCTTATATTTTTCCCTCTCCTAAATAAAAACCCTCTCGTCACACTTTTGGGGTGATATTTCCATCTTCCAATGCAACATATAGAAATTTGGGGAAGGAATTTTTCAAACTTGGGGGATCCCCCTCAAAAAAGGGCCTAGAATAAACACTGTTAGCCTTCAGTTACCAATCAAAAATATTTTAATTACTACAATCTTTCTGTTTTTCAGTAGGTCTACTCAGGAGTTCTTTAATTAAATTACTTGTACTTTCGGCTTGTTACTTTATTGTCGAAAGTCGAGACACTATAGTGTTTTGAATTGGTTTACATTTTGTGTTTGACAGTGTTTCAATCAGTGTTTATTCTAGGCCTTCTTTGGGAGGGGGAAATTCCCCCCAAGTTTTAAAATCCCCCCCCCCCAAAAAAAAAATTTTTCTATGTTGGCTGGGGGATGAAATTTCCCCTCCAAAAGTGTGGAGACTCAGACCTTGTCCTCCAAACATTAAAAAGTCCCCCAATGTCAAGGTGGCTAGAATAAACACTGATTTCAATAAACCATTAATTTATTTTGATTTCTCGTGTGAATAAATTACTGCATTGATTAAGCAATCGACTTCATAAATCTTGGCAATTGGGACCACTTTATCGTCTGCTATGTTGGGCTCCGCAAGCTCTATGGCCGGGCCTGCTGATACTCAGTTTACGCGATGTTCACAGTATATCCGTTCCAATCGATGCATCCTCGTTCAGTTCTTAGAAATCATATCAATTTAGATCTGTGCGTTATGTGTGTGTGTGTGTGTGTGTGTGTGCGTGCGTGCGTGTGTGCGTGCGTGTGTGCGTGTAACATCGCAATCAGCAATTTGGAACGCAGAGACAATTAATAAGGATATGATTCCGGTTTTTATGATTCTGCCTTTATCGACCATCACATAAATCTCAGTTTCTTCGGATTTTGCGACCTGTAGTCGGCTGCGTTTTCTAAGAAAACTCAAAGAGCGAGAATATTTGCAAAATCCCAGGTTTCGTAATTAGCAAAACTGCTGTGATGTTTAATAATGACTGATTCTCATAGGACGAGAACAAGGACCAATCTCTTTCAAATAGGAAAAATTGAAAAGAAAAAACACACTAAAACCATTTCAATTCCAATCACAGAATTACGATGCAACGTAAACGTCCTAAAACATAATCTATAGTCAAGAGCAACGTTACAGCTCAAAAGATACAAAGATCAGTTAAAGGTCACCACGAAGCAATGCAACATTGATCCAAACAATTGGGAGACAGTGGCTGGTGACCGCACACAATGGCGCAAACTTGTCCATACTGGTCCTACAATCACGGAAAACATTAAGCGCATCTTCAATGCTGAAAGAAGGCGACAAGATCGGAAGAATCGCCTCAATTCAGCATCTTTCACCACTGCCGGTTTTCCTTGCGCCGACTGTGGCAGGATTTGTGCATCCAAAATCGGACTCATCAGTCACCAGCGAACACATTAATTATGCCTAAATATAGCGATAATAGGTAATTGATAGATGGCGCTGGTCTCGGCTGCCTACAGGTGCTTGTACCTGTCGCTATTATCGAATGTTTTCTGAGTTTTTATGCGATTTCTAACATTTTTTATAGCGAACAAAACTACTGTACATTAGCCTATCATGTAAATACTCTGGAAGTCATCATCGTCCCCGATGGACTGCTTACTACTACATATCAAATACACCAAGTGATTCTAGCAGCCGATCAGTCATTCGGGTCCGTTGAGGTCTCCTTATAAGACCACGTTGAGATAACTATCGTTCAACTGGTACCGATGTAGAAGGGGAATAAAGAATTGCGCTGGACGGTTTCAAAAAGATGTAGAATTTATCTAAGTCTGCCGCAGATGTAAGAGAGAGAGAGAGAGAGACAAAGAGACAGAGAGACAGAGAGAGACAGAGAGACAGAGACAGAGACAGAGAGACAGAGAGACAGAGAGACAGAGAGACAGAGAGACAGAGAGACAGAGACAGAGACAGACAAAGACAGAGATAGATAGAGAGATAGAAAGAGAGAAAGAAAGAGAAAGAAAGAGAGAGACAGAGAGAGAGAGACAGAGAGAGAGAGACAGACAGAGAGAGAGAGACAGAGACAGAGATAGATAGAGAGATAGAAAGAGAGAGAGAGAGAGAGAGAGAGAGAGAGAGGGAGAGAGAGAGAGTTCTGGATCTACAGTGTACAGTATTTATGGGCTGTGTGCGTGCATTCAATCGGCGCTCTGGAGTGTCTTCAACCTTCTTCCTGCGTTAATCAATCAGCGTAAATCGTGTTGAAAATTTGTGACTAGGAGTTCAATTTGAAGCGCATCAAACAGGGAAAGGAAATTCGGTTGCGCTGCTGGCATTCCAGAGTATAATAAAGAAAACAAAGAATGGCTTTTAGAGTAAATAACTTAAAACAAGTATGTAAGCATAATTTAATCTAATGTTAAACTTCTATAGCGCCACTTCATAATGCACAGGCTTCATAATGCACAGGAGCATCAACCGATGGCAAACCAAATCCAAATCATTAAAGATCCAGGTAAAATCCAGGGTCACCGGCCGGACAAGCGGGTGACAGTCTATGGTGGATAAGCCAGGTCAAATAGATGGGGTTTGAATCTTGTTCTCAACATCTGTAATGAATAAATCAAATTGGCTGATAACATTCAACTAACTTGGTCGTTTCAATGACTTTTCCAGAACTAAGACACAAGCACAAAGACATGGACAAGGACAACCGACCTGCAAGGACGAGGACAAGGACAAAGACAAGAACCAGACCCACGGGGACTTCAAAGTGATACTTAAGCAGTCGATACGGCCACTGGCCAATGGTCAGGACAAGGATTAACAGAACTATTTATTCTCTTTTATGCCACCAATGAATACGTGAAGCGGATGTATTCTCATGACGCATCGTAACTAATTTTGTCGATCGGCATACATTTGGCCTGACTCAGTATCACTGTTCATCACTGCACGCAATCCAATGACATAAATGCAATAGCATTATGCGTCTCGTTGTTTTGAGAACTGGTCTGAACACTTCGCTATACAAACAGCGGGTGCGACCCATCGAGCCATTTTTTTTAAAACAGAGAGGGCTCCATCTTCTGAACCAGCAGATCAGAGCGGAGAGCAGACTATAGACGGCAATGACAGTAATAAACACTGTACGGGCTTTTTTTTATTCAACTGTCACGTGACAATATTACATTAGACACTCACCATTTGAAAATAATTGTCGAGATCAGTCATTCGTATTTGACAAATGCTGCACTTCGATCGATGAACAAAGTAGGAGGAAAATAGGACTAATAAGCATAATGGCAAACATGAAACTGCTAATGCATTCAAAGCAGTTTTCTGCTTTGAATGCATTAGCAGTTTCGTGTTGACCATTATGCATCCATTTTCCATTTCGTGTTTGCCGCTTGGCCGATAATCGGTATCCGTCGGCACCTCTAGTATGCATATTGTAACGGGTATCTGGACGGTTCATCTCAGGACGATTCATCTCAGGACGATTCAACGCGGACGATTCGTATCAGGGACTATTCACCTTAGGACTATTCATCTCAGGACGATTCATCACCCTAACCCTAACCCTTATAACTTTATCCGAGAAGAATAGTCCTGAGATGAATAGTCCTGAGATGAATAGTCCTAAGATTAATAGTCCTCCTGATGAAACGTCCTGAGATGAATAGTCCTTGATATGGATCGTTCGCGTTGAATCGTCCTGAGATGAATCGTTCTGAGATGAAACGTCCTGAGATGAAACGTCCTGAATTCATTGTAACGATAGCATCCAACGACAAAGAAGCTTCTCACAAATAACAGCGACCACAGGCTAACCCGACCCTTACTAGCAGATCTGAATATGAGCTCAATTTTTATAAGAGGACTAATCAACAAGGCCTGATTGTAGGCAGTTCAAGGTAAGCGCGTTTCGTGCACAGATGTCTATGCACGTCAATTTAAGTGCATGCCTGACTTTTCGTGTACGAATTTTGCACGATTTTGTACTTGAAAAATAACAGTGCGATTGCACGTGCGTGTATGTTTACAGAAGGTGCTAGGACATAATGTCTGTGGACAAAATGTCACGGAGACAAAATGTCAGCGGACAAAATGTCAGCGAACGAAATGTAACCCTAACTCTAACCCTAACCCTAAACCGTGACAATCTGTCCATGACATTTTGTCCGCTGGCATTTTGTCATCATGACATTTTTTCCGTGACATTTTGTCCGCAGATATTTTGTCCGGCCACGCTACAGAAATGTCACAAAATGTCACGGGGACAAAATGTCAGCGGACAAAATGTCAGCGAACGAAATGTAACCCTAACTCTAACCCTAACCCTAAACCGTGACAATCTGTCCATGACATTTTGTCCGCTGGCATTTTGTCATCATGACATTTTTTCCGTGACATTTTGTCCGCGGATATTTTGTCCAGCCACGCTACAGAAAGATACATGAATGATTGTCTGTTTGTGGTAAAGGGATATTAGACCTATCTGTGGAGGACGAATGAAAGGGGCATTTAGACACAAAGCATTTACGACCATGTCGCCTAAACAAGGAGTGTTGTTCAAGTACACATAGATTAATTAATTATTTACAGTGTAAATAATAATTGGTCCAGTTTTTTGCGGTATCAACATGCCCATCGGTCAAACAAAGACAGTCCCATCTGAAGTACTTTTTGTTCAAAACGTTCGCGTAGAAATCAACGAAGGCTCGATGGCTTAGCCGTTCCTGGAGGCCTTTAAACGACTTTTACCGCAGAAATGGATTCAAGTAGGCCTATCACAATAAAAACGTCTGTAATGAGAGTCGAAACACGATAGCTCTACATAATGGGCATTTTCAGTGCACGTGCAACTAAATGAGGCTACGTAGGCTCACAGTCTGTACACGAAAATTGAAGGCAGGGGCCTATTTACAGAGTGCATTGGGGGCAGTGGCGCAGCCAGGGGGGTTAGGGGTTAAAATCCCTCTTGTCTGCCGAAACATTTTTTAATGAGTTTCTAAACATTTTTTTAAATTTTGGGACGCGATTTTGGGGGTCAAGCCCCTCCCCCATTGGCTATAGAATGTAACGGAGTAAGATTTGACGACCTTTCTTTGCTTGTCAGCATCTGGAAGGAAAAAATAGAAGAAAAGAAATGACCATTTTTCTTGCTTGTCAAGATTTTTCGAAGTTGGTCACGGTCAGAACCAAACCCACCCTTCCGGAAATCCTGGCTACGCAACAAATTGGGGTGCCTGTCCCTCCAAACCCACCCCCAAACATTTTATTCGCTATTTTCTCATAATGGCGAAAAGAAACAAAAATTATTTCAGGTTCGAATAAATAAGCGTTTTGCACTTCGATCCGGGTTATGGAAATATCTACAATGAAACAGGGTGGCACCGGTTTTATTAACCCACCCTGTATATAGGCGTTGAAACTCCACTAGTGTGTGTGTGTGTGTATGTATGTATGTGTGTGTGTGTTGTGCAGACAAGCTGAAGTCAATCAACCGTTAATGCAGTGCGCTGACCATTTCTATCAGTGGCGTAGCCAGCTTTTGCAAAGTAGGGTTGCTAACTGGAGGCACTATGCAACTGAACACCAGCGGGGGCCGTGGCCGACAACCCCCCCATTACCACTCCTTCAGACAAAAGTCAACGGATTTACATAAATTGTGCTGGTCATTTTTTTAAAATGGGGTTGTTTGAACAACCCCAAACAACCCCGTGGCTACGCCACTGGTTTCTATGTTTAAATTCTGCAATGACATGCCATGTGTCAACCCTCTTCTTTGGAATTCGTTGCCAGACACAGTGACATCTGCTACCTCCTTTGAACGGTTTTCAGTTGCGCTGAAGACATATTTATTCAACATTTCATTTCAATTTATGTAAAGTGCTCTTGCTTTTGGCATCTAGCTATGTTATAGCGCTATAGAAATTGTCGAGATAATAATAATAATAATAATAATAATAGTAGTAGTAGTAGTAGTAGTAGTAGTAGTAGTAGTAGTAGTAGTAATAATAATAATAATAATAACAATAATAATAATGCTTACGAACATAAGTTAATTAACACTGAAATCAGCTAAAACGAGGAGTTTTTCTTGCGGAGCTGAACGAAGTGTTACGCCCCGGACAGAATGGAAGCTGGTACACGTGACCTGTAGCAATTCTCAGCATTGAAAACCAGTAATTAAAAGCGGCTGCTTAATTAACGCACTACCGTGAAACTGGTCATTTATATGATCATCTTCATGGTGTGTTCACAACGGTGTCCACCTGCGCTCGTTGCAACAAAGAACAACTGCAACAGTGACCAGGGTTTAATATAGGCCGTTTCCGGGAGGGGGAATTGCCCTTTCCCCCCGGAAATTTCAAATTCGCCCCCGAAAACGATGGCATACAACATCAACTAACAGGCTGACTTCTCCCCCCCCGGCCTTGTCATTTTCCCCAGGAGTCCAGAGTCTAGATTAAACACTGATGTCAGTGACTCTCCCTATAGTGGCGTACCTAGAGAAGTGGCGGAGGGGCGGTCCGCCCCGGGGGCACGTTGGGGACGGCGATTTGAGATTTTGCACGCAAGAAAGCAAGAAAGGGCGGGAAGATAGATGAGTGGTAATATCACTGGGCAGGCACGCCGACGACACGGGTTCAATCCCGTAGGAGTCCCTAAGGTCGACTCAGCCTTAATCGCTAGAGGGCGGTAGTAACATCAAAAATGAGTAGCAATGGCAACATTGCGATAGTAACCATAGGTTCAGCGGAAGAGACTGGCCACCGTCCGCCGATGTATGGCTTAGCCACCTATGGGCTGCTGGCTACTAAATACGGGGATCAGCACCGGACCCTACGGGCGTGGGCCTACGGGTGAAAACCTTTACTTTTACTTTACGCAAGAAAGCAAAAAAGTCGTTTTTTTATTAGTGTGTAACAGTCAGTTGTGATTCGTGCAGCCATGTATTTATTCTGTTCTGCTATTGAGTTGACGTTATCTGTAATAAATAAACCTGAGCCAACGCTAATAGCTGTTGCCTTCTCTTAACTATTTAATTAATTAATTTAGTTAGAAATTCTGATCATATTTACTGATTAGCAAATTATAAGGAGGACAAGGAGTTTGGATTTGGGACGGCACCTGGGATCAGGGGCGGTTCCACGTTGGGGGATGACTGGGGATGCATCGGCCCCCTACCGGTCCACCAAAAATGCGTCTTCAATGGAAGATGATAGTCTAAACAGATTAGCCTTGATGTATATCTACAAAGATATGGACATATCCGCAGACAATGTCATCGACAAATTCGCTTCCAGCAATAGAAAACTCGATTTTGCACTATGACTTTGTGCAACCAGACTAAAATGGCTTTTATGCATTGTCAATTCTGAACTTTATATTCTATAAATTAAATCTACAGATTTCTTCTAAACCGTTTACATATAATTATTTTGACAATTAGCGGGATCTTCCAAGAAATTCATTGCATCCTCCACCCACCAAAAGTTCTTAGAACCGCCATTTCCTGGGATTATGGGGGGCGACACCTATGACATCGCCCATGGGCACCAAATACCCTAGGTACGCCACTGAGACTGCATAAATGGCAGCCCCCGTTAGGCAAAACGTCTTCTATTTCTCGACACGAATATGAAATCTGTTTCTTGTTTATAGCAGATCACTTTACATAAGAGGCGACGGACAAAGAAATGCCTTCATCCATCTAGAAGCTGCTAAGGATGCGAGGATAATCATCGGAGGAGCACAGTTCTGTTACAGCACTGTGTCGGTCAACAGTAATTGGACTCAGCATCGTCACTAGATGCGTCATGCGTCACGTGATCGACTGGACCACTAATGACCAGAAAGAACCGAATTGCGCAAAATTCCGCGGAAAAGTAGAAATTCCGCGGAATTTGAGGAAGAAGAGGAAGAAGTAGAAGAAGAAGAGAAAGAAGATATCAGATAAATTGGTCCATTAGTACTTGTAAGCATAGTAGATTAAGATATCAGTATTGACCTCAGTTTTCCGGGGAATTTCCACCACAATTCGCGGCTTTCCGAAGTTTCCTCTTCATTAAGCAGACTAAGAACTTGTAGGATCATGCATTTATGAGTGATTGAATTCGAACCAGAGCCTTTTTGCAGCAGATGCGGCTGTCTGACGCAAATTTGCCAACTAGGGCAGCCATCAATGTTTTGTCTATCATTCACGGCCTAGCTGTTAAACGGCGCAAAATAAATGAATGCTTCAACTACTTCAACAGTTGTTAAGTAAACAGTAAGTGCGTCACTAAACGCGTCGTGCGTCACGTGGTCGACGTGATGACTAATCACCAGGAATAACCGAATTGCGCAAAATTCCGCGGAAAAGTAGAAATTCCGCGGAAACGGGAAAATTTCCGCGACTCGGCTTAAAATTCCTTGAAAACTAGTGCGTTCACTTACTAAACGGACAACGGTACCGTTGACTTTGCCATAATAATTGTATCAAGTTTTAAATTACAGTAATTGCAGTCATTGTAGAATAGTATGGATTTGATAGTTCTACAGTGCACACGCACACAATTGTAAAAGAAATCTGATAAAATTCAGCTAAACAGAATTGTATGTAGGGTTGCCAACCGTCCTTTATTTCAAAGGACAGTCCTTTAATGCATCTCTGAGTCCTTGTCCTTTATCACTTTAATAAAGAACCACGGCTTTGGCCTTTATTTCAAAAATCAAGTCATGAAACCACACATTTCAATTGAAATTTCCTTTTTTTGCTTGTCGCCCCATTTCAGAATGGAGATGACCTTTTTTGGTTGTCGCCCCATTTCAGAAGGAAGATGACCTTTTTGCTTGTCACCACACTTCACCGGGTGTCCTTTATTGCAATTTGTCAAAGTTGGCAACCCTAATTGTATGGACGATAGTTTGGCAGCAGCAGCAGCAGCAACAGCGAAAACCAAGATACATTAACGCACATACTGTAAATAACATCATCATCATTAACCGTGGGCTCATCGCCCGTTGGTTTATAATGCCATCTCCACAGTTTTCTGCCATTCTTTCCTGTCCGTTGCTCTGTGGCTAAGATCCTGTAAACTGCTTCCACACCATTCTTCAATATCATTACACCATTCCTTATGTGGTCTCCCTCTCTTTTTGGCACCCTCCATTATTCCAAACATTAGAGATTTGATCTTTCTGTCCTCTTTCATTCTGCATATGTGTCCAAAAAGATGGAGTTTCCTTTGTTTTACTCTTTCCAGCATGGTTTGTTTGGGCTGAATTCTCCTGTATAGTTCTTAACTTGTGATTTTTCGACCCATCCGATTCGTAGTATTTTTCTATAACATTTTCTTTCAAAGGCTAGTATTTTTCTTTCCAGGTCTTTGGTGATGGTCCGTGTTTCGCATCCATATAAAAAGCTAAATAACATACTACAGAGCCTTTCTGCCATTTTCACAACGTCATTTCTGCAATATTTAAAGAAGCAATTCTATGCATGTAATGAGTTTAAATCCAGAGGCAATGTACAAAATAGTCTGCTACCATTCACGTGGGCGCAGTGGCGGCTCCAGGATTTGGCAAGGGGGCGTTGGGGTGGCAACTTCTAATCATGGGGACAACCATTTGTTGTTAGGAATGTAGTATTAAGTATAGGGTCCCAACAGGGGCCACTGAGGAAGCCAGGCACTCAATATGGGCACGGGCCCCCGGGCCCCTCTGTGGAGCCGCCACTGCGTGGGCGTCGGGAGGGTGCAGGCTGGTACAACTGCAACCCTGGAAATTGTAAATTTATTTCAAAATAAATAAATTATTATTAAATTAATATTTGATCTTAATAACAATATAATACTACGTTAAAAATTATTTTGCCAAAGATTTCGATAAACTCATATATCAGCGCCAGTGGCGCGAAGAGATGATGCTAGGGCAAAATGTCCGCGGACAAAATGTTAATCAAGGAACAAAATGTCATGGGGACAAAATGTTGACGGACAAAATGTCACGAACAAAATGTAGCCCTAACTCTAACCCTAACCCTAAACCGTGACATTGTGTCCGCGACATTTTTTCCGCTGACATTTTGTCCACATGATATTTTGTCTGCGGACATTTTGTCCGGCCTCGGCAGAGATTGGCGGGCGCCCGGGGCAAAGTCGATAAGCAGAGTCAATTTGGTGTCAGTCCATAAAAATGTTTGACAAGCAAAAAAGGTAACCGAGTCAATTTTGGCTCCCCATCTGGTCGGCGCCCGAGGCCACCGCCCCACCAACCCCCTCTGAACGCTACTGATTAGCGCCAATTAATAATAATAATTGCATAATCATTCCAATAGATATTGGTAGGAACCTAGTGCTTTCAGGTAGATAAACTACTGCTGCTGCACCACCACCCTGGAAAAATTTTTGCCGACGCCCGCGGCCATTGACCGTTATACAGAGACACGATCGTAATGACTGTTGCACTCTGTCAACCCGCTTGTTAGACGGCGAGAGACGACGGAAACTTAAAATGAAACAAAAGCGTATACCTTTCATCAAGCGGCAGTCGCGTATAATCACAATCCACGCGCATCGGCGGCCTCTCTTCGGTGACGATCTCTTGCAGAAGCGGAGAGAGCACCAGAGACGACGTACCAACGTCATTACGACCGCCGACTAGTCCGCCGAACACAGCAGCGAGACAAAGGCGATGCAGGCGCGTCGGTGTGTCTCTCGCCGAGAGGGCCTGCGTCTTCCTCCCCTCCTCCCCGCCGAGGCCTGTCCTTTCTCGATAACATGAACTCATTAGCGAAGCGCGGGGCAGTACCGGACGATTTTTCGCTTCTACGACAAGTACCGATGGTAAAATGTCCGCGGACAAAATGTCACGGACAAAATGTCACGGACAAAATGTCACGGTGTAGGGTTAGAGTTAGGATGGCATTTTGTCCGCTGACATTTTGTCCGCTGACATTTTGTCCGCTGATATTCTGTCCCCATGACATATTGTCCCCATGACATATGGGGCCGCAGCCCCATAGTTGTTTTTATGCCCCCACCGCAGTAATTATGTTATGACAGTTCGCCTTTCATACAAAGGTCCCCAAGAAGCTAGTCCGAGTTTTCTCTATTGGGCTTTGGCAGTCTTTTCAGAGTCCGTGACATTTTGTCCGCGGACATTTTGTCCTAGCACCCTCTAGAGCGGTATCTGAGATTATCGTTTTAGCTCAGAAATCTTTCTTGTTTCTTGGGTCAGTGGTTGAGAGAAGCTTGAAACATTAGTTTTAATTTGTCGTTCGTGTGTCGTTGAGACGCCCTGAACTGATTTGGCCAAGTCTACATACAGTATATATATGCAGTATATACCACGGTGTTTTTAACATTTAAACTACGGGGGCCGCAGCCCCATAGTTGTTTTTCTCCCCCCCCCCCCACCCCGCAGTAATTATGTTATGACAGTTCGCCTTTCATACAAAGGCCCCCAAGAAGTTATTCCTATAGTTTTTCTCTATTGGGCTTTGACAGTCTTTTCAGAGAAACACTGGAAACTGTTGCGCATCGCCATCACACCGGACTGTCTGCACTTTTCATCCGATATTAGACATTTTATTCTACTACCATTATGGCTGATTTGTCGGTAGCCGGGCAAAATAAACTAAAAACGGGAAGTGTGAAAATTAGTTTTCATTCGGAATTTAAAGTTTTTCATCGGATTCCTAGTAATTTTTCCGTAAAAACACTTTGGTATATATCTACAGTACATCTATAATATTAAAATCCTTATTCTGTATGTCTGTTACCTTCAAGCGTTCTGATTGGTTGACTATTGGTAGACGGTTTAGTCCTTACGTCGCGATGCGTTGGTGGTCGATGTTCGAAGACGACGTTGCTATTGGTAACAATTGTTCGTAAAAACGTACATTTTAACGTACACAAAAAATACGTGTACAGCGTCACAAATGGTCACAATTGCGCGATTTTAACGTACATAGGCCTAATTATTACGTGGCACAGAGCTTGGATAGGTGGCGTATGTACAGTACATCACTGATACGTTGTTCAGCATGAATTCAATGATTGGGTATTAGGTATAGGTATTGGATTAGTATTATCCTGCACTGCGAGCGAAGCGAGCATCTTTCTAGTATACTGTATAAGCCTCTACAGTATATACTGTATATATGCAAGTCAACTAATTAATGTCAAAAGATTAGAAATTTTGTCTAGATGACGTTTAATAACGCTGGAATAGCAGATTTTGGTACTATGAATAAAACATCTGACTTAAATTAAATCAAGCGATCTGATTTCGAATCTGTGGTCAGAATTTGCCCAGCACGCCAAAACTTAAGCTATAGTATAGGGCATCATTCTGTAGCTTGACAGCAGTTTGGCAGATTGGCGCAACTTAATCAACCTATAGTAAATATACGCCAAGGAAAAGACGCGATGTTTTCTATTGTCCAGCGTAATTAAAGCTCCAACAGAAAACGTTTACAATTTAGTCCATCAGGCAATGCCGGATTTTCACAAACTTTGATACCGTAAGCCTAGGTGCTATAGCATTGTCGCTGCCACGGGAGGGATCAAGGAGGATCTTGGCCCATATTCTGCCCGGGATCATTCGTGGGATTTGCACCAAATCGTTTATAAATTTCATTTTTCTGGGGGTGGTGGGTAGAATTATTGCAACAGAAGTAATAAACGGGCGTTAATGTGTCAAAAACTCTTTGGTGACATTTTTGTTTGTTGATTTTTTGTACGATGTCGGGGCTTGGTGTAGGTGCCCCTCTATTCAGGACCAGGGGCGTAGCGACGGGGGATATATCGGGATATATACCCCAAATCAGTATATATATAATACAGTATATAAAACATATATGTAACATATATCATATATAATATATTCTTCTTCAGGTGCTCTGTCCAAAGACAGGTTCCATACTCCAGCGTTGCCACTTCTATAATAATATAATATGATATAGAAATATATATAAGTTATATAATGATAGTTATATAATAACATATACTCCCAAATGTATACACCCCAATCAAGTTCCTGGCTACGCCCCTGCTCCGGACCCATGGCTATACGCCAATGTGTTCAAGCAATGATTTAGTTTTCGCAAATAACGCAAATACTTAGATCCCAACCAATTAACTTCAGATCTGTTCACTATTGTCTCGTCTAACTGAAGTGTTTGGTTTTGCCGCCAGCAATGCGCTCCCCGCTCACTGCTTCTGGGGTCACGGAGAAGACGCCTCATTCACCGGCAACGTTATATAAACACCCCGGTCGACGAGACCAGACGATAAGCACTGGACCTTACGTAACGATATAGCATACACTTGTGTGACCGTAGCGGTTAACGCCGGCGTAGGAGGCAGGCAGGCAGGCTGGGCTCTGGGCACATTCTAGAGTGCTCTAGAGTCCATAATAACTCGGAGCCAGAGAAACTTACAGGAATGTTTGACTCTAGATTTCAAGTAAATTATATTGATAGGCGTAAAGAATTTCTTGAAATTATTTTATATATGTACTACTAATTTTTAATATAAAATTAACTAATTAGTAATTAATCAAATAAGTAATACTAGAGTAGAATAGGCTACATTGTGTCTGGATATTCAAGACATAAATTATAATTATAAAATATAAATAAATTATAATTATAAATAAATTATATATAAATTATAATTATAAATGTATAAATTATAATTATAAAAATAAGAAGTTTAAACCTCAAAATAGAGCTGTCTTTATTAAGAGCGAAAGTGAAACTGAAATTGAAAGCGAAGAAGCACCTGCCTTGCCCAGACGACGTCGACCCAAACCTCATTAAATACTGCTACGTTTAGGTTTAACGTTGACCAAATATTTTTTATTTGGAATTATTCGTAATTGCTTGAAGAAAAGCAAAGGTTTAATAAAGTACGCGATTTGCCTTTCTTGATTAAAGAATTAACGCTAAGCAAGCGCTACGCAGTGATTTTGAAGTAACAGACTAAATCATGTGTGAAACGACAGTAGGCCTATAACTGGAATTATGATGAAATTAATACAATAACTAATTCTAGTGGGGCCCATCAATACTAATGCTACTGCTAATATTCTGATATTAATACGAATATTAGCACTAATCGTATCGTTAATACTAATATTACTAATAATAACAGTGCTGATACCGTTACTAATACTAGAACTAATACTAATATTGACACTAATACTATTATTATTACTAATATAGCTGCTAATGCCAGTGATTGTACAAGTACCAATACTAGAACTAATACCAATATTGATCGGCCTACAAATGCTATTATTGATATTGATATAACCACTAATACCATGCAGTGATAGTAATCTACCTAATATTAAACTTCTGAAGCGCCACTCCATAATGCACAGAAATATCAGCCAATTACAAACCAAATCAAATACCAGTATTAATACCAGAACTAATACCAATATTAATAGGCCTACTAATGCTATTATTAATACCAATATCACTACTAATACCAGTGCGAGTATCATTACTAATACTAGAACTAGGCCTAATTGAAGCTAATCCAATCAAATATTAGACTGTACTATAGGCTACATTTCTTAGATCCAAACACCAATTGATCAGAAGACGAACAGGGGCGTAGCCAGGAATTTTATTTGGGGTATAATGTGATTGGGGGGGGGTATAATTCTTTAAAAACTTTGAAAACCCTAAAAACCATGAAAATTTTTAAGGTAGCCTGATTTTTTTGGGAGGGTGAGTATGCAGTATATACCGATATACCCCCGTCGCTACGTCTCTGAAGACGAATCGATGGATTTCGACGCAAGTCAGTCTTGTGCTGCCCAAACCAAAGATCGCTTCTCCATTGATGGTCGCCCAGGCGGTCGAAAGATCATAGACTATGACGAAAAGGCTAAAAGCTGAGCTGTCAGCTTCCATCATTGGGTGCCATTGAGGATTTTTTCCGTATGCGGCGTCTCTAAGCGTGGATAGGCAATTTCCTC
>CM030858.1:6420300-6592800 GCA_018105865.1 Metaphire vulgaris
GAATTATGTCGTAATAATTGATGGACAGTAATATAAATGCAAGACTAAGATAATCAATAAATTCTTCACAGTAATATTATACAGCATGTATTTAGACAGTTATCGATAGTGCAGCTTGCCAGTCACTGAAGAGATGCGAATATATACAGATGAGGAAATGAAGCATCAATTGAGCGTTACAATATGTGTGAATGCCAGGAAAACACTTTAACGCGTCATTTTAGCTCTTTTTATGCAACAGACAACGCATGTTTCCACGTTGCACTTCAGACAACGAGTTAAGATCTCTGCCAACTCAAAGATTGTGCGGGATTTACCATCCGTGTTTACTCCGTACTCAGTGTTCCTCCGAATCGGTTGTCAGAAGCCACTCGAGAACATTGTCTGATGCAGTTCCGTATTTACGAGTGGCAGTTATAGGCTTCGAGGTCGTCTTCATTGCGCGTTTATCTGGCGCCCATTTGAGATAATAATCGGGTTGCTACTGCGTTGTCAGAAATTTAATCCCGTATCGCGACAAGATCCGTTTCAATTATTCCAACAGGTCTCCGACACCAAATACAGTGGGATATGTAAATAATTTACCTCTTAACATTATCTAGAACAGGGTTTCCAAAACATTTGAAACTGCGGCCCACTTCGGCGGTTTTGTAACGTGCCGCGACCCTAATCATAACATGTAATATTTTTTTAAAAACCTGCATTAGGCCATCTGGCGAATGCTAGGTGGAAATAGTCTGAGTTTTAGATAAAAAGCAAGACAGAAGCTCTGATTAATTCAAATGAAAATATGGCAAATATATTAGGTATAATTATTACTATTTTTGCCAAATAAGACAAAAGGAGAGAAATAGAGATTAAAATATCTTGAAAGTTATTTTATAACGTTTGCCAGGAACATACCTTTATTACGCGTCTTAAAAATCCTATGAATATGGCAAAATCTCAACCGGAAGGTTCAAATAATTTAAAAAATATCTATTGTTAGTGGAGTTTCAGAGCAAAATGGTCGGAATACGCTTTCCTTGAGTTATTGCGAAATAAGGAAGTTTGAAAAGTAATATAGAACAGGGTTTCCCTAAACCTTTTGGAACTGCTGCCACATCAACAGCTTCGTAGCATCCCGCGACCCTGCAAAGTTATTGTCAACTAAAATTGGATAAAGCATTTTAATGTGAGCCGTGTATGAAGGATTGCAGGCATATAAATTTCTTAAAACCTAAGCCTACTTACAACTGTCGGCTTGTGACATTGTTGCATTGGTTAGAAAGAACAGTGTTTCCCAAACTGTGGGTTGCGACCTGTAAGTGGGTCGCAGGGCTCAGTCTAGTGGGTAGCGGGGTAGAGCGAAATTAGATTCAAAAGTGTCATTTTCTAACCAATACCACAATGCTGAAGTGAGCAACGGTACCAAATTCAGTGTTTAATCTAGGCCGTTTCCGGGGGGAAAATTGTCCTCCCCGGAAATTTCAAATTCCCCCTGAAATTTTGAAATACTACATGAACTAACAGCGGCCCCTAGCAGAATTCCCCCCGGCTTTGTCAGTTTTCCCCCGGAGTCCAGGAGTCTAGATTAAACACTGACCAAATTGTTTGGAAAACCTGGTCTAGAAGTAGAAGATTAGAAGGTAGATTAGACTGTTCGACAGGGCTCTCACTCAATTACAGAATTCTAATATTTAACCATCAGTGGCGGTTCCACGTTGGGGATGACTGGGGATGTATCCCCCACCGAGCTTTTTTGCTTGTCATCAGCGTTTGACGCTGGATATCTGTACACAAAATAGAGCCGATGACCATTTTTGCTTGTCAGTCTTTTTCAGGAAATTTTATGTGCATTTGTCGGAGAAACACTATTAATGACCTTTTTTGCTTGTCAACCTTTTTCGCGATTTCATTTAATGCCCGCCACCAACTTCCTCAAAATTCCTCGCATCCCCCACCCCCCACCAAGAATTCCTGGAACCGCCACTGTTCACCATCGCAGCATACTGTACAGCGGATGATCGAATATAGGCTAATTGCATATTATTATTATACGTCAAATGATCAAAATTCGCTTTATGCAGTAAAGTGTCCAAAGGCTTCACTATGGAGTCTATCTGTTGTTTACCGGTTAACGAAGGAAGGCGATTGTAGGCAAGAACCTCTCCGAAAGTATTCAGGCTATCAGCAGAACAACACGATAACAACTGCTGGTACTTATGGCGTTCATGCACGGTTTCATGTTCTCTGGGTGAAAAATGAAAACGGAGAAAAATACGAACTTCTTCGGGCGCGTATATGCAGGAAGGAAGACAATAGGCTGGTGAAGAAGATCCCGCTAAGAGCAGTGGATGGAGAAACTCGAAGAGACAGACCGAGAAGAGAGTGGTTGAATGATATCGTGGATTGGGGGAACGCGGAGCTGCACACACTAACCAGAGCAACACAGGACCGAGAAAGATGGAGGCAAATTGTGAATGAGACTGTCGACACCTACGGGTAAAGCACCCATGGAGCTGGATGATGCTGCTGCTGATGATGATGATGATGTTGTTGTTGATGATGATGATGACGACGATGATGACGACGATGATGACGACGATGATGATGACGATGATAATGATGATCTGTTTAGCGCAGCGGTTCTCAACCTTTATAGTGCCGCGACCCTTTTAATTCAATTTCCCATGGCGTGGCGACCCCCCAACGGTTAAATCATTTTCGTTCACAATGTAAACTGCTAAAAATAATAATGCTACGACAACCAAAATGTTAGAAATCGTTATTAATTTATTGTCTCAATGTCTATCCTCGAATGGCAATTATAGTAAAACAACTAGTACGTCGTAACTACCACTGAAGAAATTTTGTACAATAACAAGAAAAGAGACAACCCCATATTTCTGATGGTCTCGGGCGACCCCTGGCAAATCGTCATTCGACCCCCGTGGGGTCGCGACCCACAGGTTGAGAACCGCTGGTTTAGCACCATCGTCTATCATCGTTCGAAAGCCGCCTGCCAGAAAACCAAACAAAGCCATTCATTTTACATTTGTTCGTCCAGGAGACGGTTTTAAGCACACTAACTGCAGTATTATCCTCGCCGAACCCGAGATAGTGAGAGATAGAGAAAGAGAAAGAAATAAGAGAGGGAGAACGCGAATTATAGTGATATATTATATGATATATATATATATATATATATATATATATATATATTCTACTGTACAATTTACGGGATATGAATGAATGGCTACATCGACGCGATCGGTATATCTAAGCCTATATATATATATATATATATATATATATATATATATATATATATATATATATATAACTTTTACTTATATATATATATATTGTATATATATTATATATATATCATATATACAGGGTGTAAAAGTGAAAAGGGCACCCCTTTATGATATTTAATATCTCGGCTGCGTGTATAGCGATTTCAATGAAATTTATAGTCCATATACCTGGGAATGTTTGTGATGCAATTGCCAAAATTCATGCTGATATCTTTAGTGTTTGCTGAAATATGGCCAAAAAACTAAAGAGACCCACATTTTGAAATTGACATTGGAGTATCACGTCATAATAAAGTGATAAAAAATTATTTTTTATTTGTTGGCCCTGAAAAAGGCCGTTTTAAAGGGGATTTAAGATGATTTGTTGCAGGAGCAGGTGCTCAAAATGCTCCCCTCAGCCTTCACACATGCCGACAAGCGCTTCTTCACTGACAATATCGACTTCTTGATCTGGTTCTCAGGCAAACTCTCCCAGATATTCTTCAGCACAGTCTTCAACTCCGTGATGTTCTGTGGCTTTGGCTGATACTTTTGATATCTGTCAAGCATGATTCCCCAGACGTGGAAGTCAAGTGGATTGATATCTGGGATCGAGTTGGGTGGCCAGTCATCTTTCTTGATGAAATCTGGACAATGTTGCTACAGAAAATTCTGGGTCCTGAGAGCAGAGTGGGCAGGTGTTCCGTCTTGCTGGAGTATGAAATCTTCTCCAAGCATATCATGACAGTCCTGCAGCCAATCATAATGCTGCTGTGTTTATCTGTTGGTCGTAAGTAACCATTGACCTTGTCTGGCGCACTGACAACGACGCAAGATTTTAAAACGATACAAATTACTATGACGTTATCTTCTGTTTGTCAATTTTAAAATTTAGGTCTCTTTAGTTTTTTGGCCATATTTTAGCAAACTCTGAAGCTATCAGCATGAAATTTGGCAAAATTGCATCAAAAACATTCCCAGGTATATGGCCTATAAATGTCATTGAAATCGCTATACACTCAGCCGAGATATTAAATATCATAAAGGGGTGCCCTTTTCACTTTTACACCCTGTATAGTGGCGTAACGAGGCAAAGTGCCGCCTGGGACGAAAATTGAAAGTGTCGCCCTTCGGAGCCTGATGCCGCCCTTTCATTCAACTTCCGAAAAATTTTGAACAGAAAAGATCATCGCATGTTTAGAGGCATACAACTACTTTTTTATTTTTTTTATTAAAACCGAAAATGCCGCCCCTAGAGCTAGTGCCACCTGGAGCGGTTCGACTCCTCGCTATACGCTAATATATATATATATATATATATATATATATATATATATATATATATATATATATATATATTTTCATAGACGACAGTTAGTTATCTGATTATATAATTATCAGCTGCAAATGCGGTATGTTGGCGCGCGTAGAATGTCGTTATATATATATATATATATATATATATATATATATATATATATATATATATATATATATATAAAATTACGCATTACAAATTCCACCCATAGTTTTCTTAAGAAACTTCGATAGTCACTTAAATTTACCGTCCGTTTATTTGTAACGTAATGTAATACGGACGGATATAAGCTTATTCTGGGTTGCCAGTAAAAGGGTTAATACCTGTGAAGGAAGCTGAGACAGGTAGAGTGGCAGACGGACACGACTGACCTGTGCGCACCTTGGAACATTTGATTGAGTCACGAACAGGTGGGCGTCGTGCAATAGATGGCCACTGACCGGTCCGAATAATATTCTTATGCATGAAGACAGGTGGAAAGGTGACTGCCCGGGTGGGGGTGGGGGTGGGGAGGGGCAAACATGGACAAGAGTTCGTGACTAGGAAAGAAGTCGAGCAAAATTAAGACCCTTTGAAACAATGAACTGATATGACAATGATATGTCTTCGCCAACACGACAGGGACAATAGACAGACATACAGAGAGACACGAGCACAGTCAGACAGTAGGACACCGCTCTCTAAAAAAACAAAGCAATCGAGAGGATATTGCAAAAGGAGTCAGTGGCGTAGCGAGGTTTTAACACCAGGGGAGTGGCGAGCATATTGAAAAAGGAAAAAGGTCCCCGTGGCCGATAGCTTGTTGGTAAGGTAAAGCTATTTTCCGTACTCGAGTCCTAGGCGCTGGGTTCCGGCGCTTATCTCCGGCGGCCTGGACACTCAGCGACGTAGGTGGCGGTGGTGGTGGGCTGTTGACGGGCGAGCGAGTGTGTTCCAAGGAGGACCAATGCACTGACTATTAAATTAAAATCCATATTTTTAGATATATCGAATTCAGAGATGTTCCATGGGTCCATTTTTCAGAACCCAGTCCAACCCAGCCCATCAAATCTCCAACCCAACCCAACCCATGCCGATAATAGTGTTACTTGACCCAACCCACTGTAATACATTACAGTTTCTTCAACCATTTTCTGACCCAACCCAACCCAACCCAATCCATGGGTTAACCTAACCAATGACATCTCTGATCGAATTCACTATAAAAATAAAATTGTTCACGTCAATTTATTTTGACCCCCCATACCTGTCTACAAGCATCAAATTTTGTCAAGCCCTCTTACTTATATGCCAGATGATTTTTTTAATCGACAAACAGGAGAAATAGGACCACTATAGAATAATTATGGCAGAAGCTTTAAAAAAGTAATCTTTAGATACTGCTCGTATCACGAATGAATCATTTTTGTTCTTACGCACACCGCTACACAAGAAAACTCCGAAGTACTAAAGGCGAGTGCGATAAATCCACACCAACGGTGGTCCGCCATTTCTCTCATATACTCAGTTCTAAATAGTCCATGAATGACAGGGCAGGAGTCAGACATGACACTGATCAAACGGTGGCGTGTGATCACGTAACGGAAACGCCAGACGTTTGATAAGATAATAACTATACAGTATAGCCTTGTCGTTCTCGAACGTTGAGCCATAAGTAAGCTCTTGCGTTGACTGTCGATTCTCGGAGCATAGTCGTCGTCCATTAGGCTAGGTTAGACTTAGGCTTACTCACTTTCTTGTATTTCCCGTCGACGTTTCGTGCTTGTGTGTGACATGCGCTTTGAGCTTTCCCGGATTTTCACCGCAAGCCAATGAACCAGATACAATATGATTTATGCCATGATCAGGGATATTTTTACACCCTCCCCACCCTAACACTCCCCAACACCCAACACCCCCAAGTTGAGGTCGACACCCTCAAAATTTGGTAATGTGACAATGGTATGCATACGAAATGCATATCAATTAGCTCCGGACACTGCCCAATTTCAGGTCGACATCCCTCTCCCCAAAATTCACAATCCTAGAAATATCCCTGACTATGATTTATGTAGACATAATTTTTTAATTAGGCTAGTAATATAGACGAAAGCTTGGAAAATTGCGTCAGTTTTTTTAAAATGCCGAACGCTGTTCCGAGGTAGCAGTTGGGAGGGATGCTTTATGGAGCTCCGAAATGAATATCTGGCGACTTCACATTATGATTTTTTTAAAATTAATGTTCTTGGAGTTTTGAATTTGCACAAACTGCAGTCCACCAAATTTGACTACGTGTGCAGGATTTATTTAAACAGAACAAATAGGCCATCCATCCAATAACAAATTGCTCTCGGTAACAGTGTTTCAAAGATAGCCCAACGCTTCTAGCTTTTAAGCCCAACCCATGTCTTTCCTTCAGGCGTCCTGATTTGGAGACACTGGTCGGTGCTCTTTTCTATGAGAAACGGTTTGGGAACTCATTTCATGTATGTTTTGTCGTAAGTAGCATACCATAGACAGCGGCGGTTCCAGAATTTCTTGGTGGGGGGATTAAATTGATTCATATGAAGTTGGTGCGGGGATGAAAATAGGAGGAAAAAATCAATAAACTTTGCCGAAAAGACTAACGAAAAGGAATTTTATCCCTAATTTTACTACACTTTTACCGAAGAAAAAAATAGGCTGACAAGCAAAAAAGTTCATAAAAATAGGTTTCACGAGCAAAAAAGAAAATTCCTGTGGGGGATGCATCCCCACTCATCCCCCACGTGGAACCGCCATGTGCACAGACCATAGGTATTAGTAGAAATTGCAGTACTTGGTATATTTACATGCAATGTAACTCGTTGTTTTTACACTGTTATTTACGCTGTTCTCGTCCGTTTCCAATATAAAGCACGCTTTATTGCATATCGATGTAAACGAATCTGGGAGGGGGAGTGTGGGAACGCCGTTCCCATGCGTTCCCGCTAAAAAAAACACTGCACGGGTCTATCAAACAAGTATTAGCTTCTACTTGTCTCTTCTGTCATATTCTCCGCCTGCTTTTCTTTGGTGTCCTAATACTGTAATGCCCAGCGTGTAACTAATTCTCATCAAGATGGACAATGGGGACACCGAATCAAATCAAGGAGGATAAACCATCGAACGATGGATGCCAAGAACATCATTATAATGGCGCTATAGAATTTCAACGACGATGATGATGATGATGATGAAGATTGGTATTTCTCAATTTCAGTGTTTCTTGGGTTTTTTCTATCCAGTCTCAACTTTTCGAACGAGGTTTATGGAGTATTATAATTTCTTTCGCTTTAAGACAGTCAATAGATTAATACTGCACATACAATAATTATTGACAGCCATCTGTAAGTCTAAATATAATGACTGATTATATTAAGTTCTTCGTTTCTGGATTGATTTTTACTGCAGTGATAGAATTAAAATAACAGACATATATGTATGTAGTTCGCATACAGATACGCAGCGTAGTTTTTGTTTCAGCAAATGATTTATAAAATTTACAGATATTGAAACTATTAAATAATTAATTAATTTCTATTTTCTATCGCTTTGTGTTTTATTACAATCGTTCTTTTGTGTTTTAAAATGCTTTTTTCTTAATGTTCCTATTAATGTTCCGCTTATGCTTATTTATGTGTCGTAATACCTGTCTAAGGGCGTAACTAGGTGACCTGATTTCAGATAGGCATGAGACGGCTACTACCCTAGTTAATGTCGCCATAAATAACCGCACGAAGCTTCGAAGAATTGCCAAAGAATACAGTGTTGTGCAAAAGTCTCATTTTAAATATCTCTATTTCGAATCTATTTATATTCATTTTCTTTTCTCTATTTATTTTCTTCTACTAGTTTTCCTCTATATTTCGAATCAATGCAGTAAATTAGAATAGCCTGTAGAGATGGAGATAATTTCAAGAATTAACTGCCAAAGAGAAGAGATGGTTTTAGACTTTAGTACGCCACTGTAAGTCAATGCACTTCCGACAGCGGCAGACGACGCAGATGTCTATCGAGAAATTCGCGGCTCCAATTACATTGACGGTCGTTCGCCTGCGATGACGTTAATGCCATATTGACGGCACCTTAATGATCTCTTCTTAGGACGCCAAACCCACTCCTCCATAATATTCTCCTCTGTACAATAAATCTCGTTTAGAAAATTCAGTTAGTATAATTGGATGAAAATTCGCGATACTTGCGCTAAATAAAGACAAGTGACTTGCTGCACCGACTGAGCGAAAACGGTGACCAGTGGCGGTTCCACGTGGGGATGTATGGGATGCACCCCCTCCCACCGAACTTACTTTACTCTGATTTGCTTGTGAAGACCTATTTTTGGTGAAAGTCTTGTAAAAATACGAGGGAAAACTGCGGATGACGTTTTTCTTGCTTGTCAGCCTATTTTTCGGTAAAAGTGTAGTAACATTGAGAGATAAAATTCCCGTTTGTCGGCCTTTTCGGCAAAGTTTGTTGATTTTTCCTTCTATATTCACCTCCACCAACTTCTTGTGAATTCATTTCATCCCCCACCAAGAAATCCTGGAACCGCCACTGTCCGTAAAGTGTAAGGATATGACGATAATGATAATGATGATGATGATGATGATAATGATGGTGATGATGATGATGATGATGATTATGATGATACTGATGATGATGATGATGACGATGATGATGATGATGATGATGATGATGATGATGATGATGATGATGATGATGATGATGATGATGATGTTGAATTGAATGTGATATTGTCTATGGGCATGAGGACGAGGAGGAAGGAATTTCTCCATTCTTCGATTTTCAGATGTTCTAGTAACCTTCACGTTGATCAGGACCGGATTAAGCATGTATGTTTCAATTGAAACGGAGACACACTTAAATACTCAGAAATCATTGATAAATGTAGCGATTTAGTGACCTGCAATAAATTTCTGCTATTGTCACTACTGGCAGAGTTTAACTAATGCTGTTTGTTGCCTCACGAATCGTCAAGATTCTAATATCACATTATCAATTTTAATCTGAACTTTTGTCTGAAAACGTCGTTTCAAAAATAAAAAATGCATTCGTATTATTCTTTCATATTTTAATGACATTTTTGTGTAAGGCATCACCACGAAGAGGATATTATTTTTGAGTGAAGCGGCCTACACAAGCTTTATCCGATCCTGACGTTGATCCAGCTTATGAAACTCATTTAACCGCCACCAGACTTGATGATACCCCAAACAACCTCTTGATACACTTTCAAACAAGAATTAATTATCAGATATGGCTTTAGCATTATTAATTTTTGGATCTTTATCATTTAGTCTTAATTACTTTTTACGAATAGTTTCATTTTTCTGTCTATTCCTATTTTTCTGCGATGATCAGCTGATCAACTTTCAATTTAACACATACACTACAACTAGCTACTACTAATCAAAGAGACTATAAAAATATGCTAAACTGTTTAAAATACTGCTTCTATTAATCAATAACTAGATTTAAATACTACTTCACTATCAATCACTCACGTCGCTCCGTTCCTATCGCACAAATAATAATAATTTTGTCGCGATTTTTCTAATTTGTCATGATGGTGATGACGTCCGATGATTTTGATGATGATTTTGTCTCCGCTAATTTAATAATAATAATAATAATAATAATAATAATAATAATAAATAATAATAATAATAATAATAATAAATTTTTGCTTGAATATCTTTGGCTTTTTAAGTCATATTAAAATTCATGTCCATTGCAAATTGATTTTTCAGTAGCTCATCCGGAATAAAATTCTAAGTCAATCAAATCAGTGTTTCATGGCCTGTTAGAAGGACTGTTATCCGATCAGACTTGATCCATCTTAAAAAACAAAAATCAACCCCCCACCCTATAGCAGCGTAATACAAAAAGACGTGTACAAATTCTTGCCTGCGTTATTTCTCTGAATTGTTGAGATTTCTTGTTTTAATCAGAATTTATTTGTGAATTCTGTTGAGTTTCTCATTTTGGCGTCGTTTTCGCAATATTTAATCTGCCTAACGTCGCTTTGTATTTTATGATCTAAGCGTTCTTGTAACAGTACGTGATTTCAGAAGCGCTGAAATGCTATTCTTCCTAGAGGGAGAACTCTTTATGCGCATTTTAATTCATGGTCACATCAAGCGGCCGTTGAAATGTTCCGCTAAAAAAGTTGGTTTTCATCTGTGTATCAGTACGTGATTTCAGAAGCGCTGAAATGCTATTCTTCCTAGAGGGAGAACTCTTTATGCGCATTTTAATTCATGGTCACATCAAGCGGCCGTTGAAATGTTCCGATAAAAATGTGGTTTTCATCTGTGTATCAGTAATGATTTCAGAAGCGCTAAAATGCTATTCTTCCTAGAGGGAGAACTCTTTATGCGCATTTTAATTCATGGTCACATCAAGCGGCCGTTGAAATGTTCCGCTAAAAAAGTTGGTTTTCATCTGTGTATCAGTACGTGATTTCAGAAGCGCTGAAATGCTATTCTTCCTAGAGGGAGAACTCTTTATGCGCATTTTAATTCAAAAACAAAATCAAGCGGCCGTTGAAATGTTCCGCTAAAAAGTTGGTTTTCATCTGTGTATCAGTACGTGATTTCTGAATTGCTAAAATGCTATTCTTCCTAGAGGGAGAACTCTTTATGCGCATTTTAATTCATTTTGTCATCATCAAGTCGTTTTTGAAATGTTCCGCTAAAAAAGTTGGTTTTCATCTGTGTATCAGTACGTGATTTCAGAAGCGCTGAAATGCTATTCTTCCTAGAGGGAGAACTCTTTATGCGCATTTTAATTCATGGTCACATCAAGCGGCCGTTGAAATGTTCCGCTAAAAAAGTTGGTTTTCATCTGTGTAGACGAGCTAATCGAAGAACGAGATTTATCGAAGCTGCTGACGGTGAATGCCAATATTCGAATTGTTACTCGCTAAAGAAGGTTCGAGCGAAAATCCGGATTAATTATTGATCAAAGAGATTCATTCTGACAGTCTGTCTATAAATCAAGTGAAGTTTATAGAAGCGTCGTAGATACGTTGTGAAAGGTCAGCTCGGAAATAAGCAATCCTAACCACGACAGCGTCGAATATTCTCAGTAGATCCGGCGAATAAGGCGACACCTGTCGACGGATAAGCATTGAGGATTTTTTTCTCAACGATGTTCTAGTTAGCGTTGAAAGCTTCTTTGCGCTGTTCAGAATATTGACGAAGCGGCGCGGAATTTCTAAAGCGAGATGCATCGTTCTGAACTTCTGACATTTCTTTTACATTGTTTTTTCGGCAATGGAATTTTTGCCGAGATGCATCAAATTTTAAGAAGCCTCAATTATATTAATTAATTATCATTGTCGGCAGTTCAATAGTCGTATTAGTGCAGAAAATTTAACGAGAAATTCGAATAAGTTAAATGGAAAACCTGCGCAACGTAATTTATGGACGACTCCTTAAGGAGGAGTCTGAGATTTGTGACAGCTTGTGACAGGGGTGAGGGTGATCGGGGAAGGAGGTCAAAAATAGCCAAAATAGCGTGACGTATACTTTATGGACGGCCCAATCGATGGAACATTACTTGAAACCATGGCTTCTGTGTGTAACAGTCATATTATAGTCGTCTCGGCTAATTCGGTCACGGAAATGTACGTAATTATAGGAAGAAGACGGTGCCCATGTTCTAACTATGGCTATACCTGTTTTAGTTCGCGTGCGCTATTAAGCGATTGGACGCGCTGCCAGAGGAAACTTAAAAGAAGACATCTCCTTCCTTTTAGTCCTTCGCGTGATTCTTGTTGTTTCCGTTCTGTCGCCGCGCAAATAGCATTCGATTGTTCGGCATAAAGACTCGCGTGATACGGCCTTGGAAAAGTTAGTCACTTCATGAAATGACTGGTTATTTTAGTCAAAGCTCGATCACACGTATCATACGTATTATATTTTTTGTATCATACGCACGTATTTTAGCGTATGACTCTTTATCATACGCGCCATCATACGTGAGCAAAAATACATTAGGCCTAAATAGCCATGAAACTGAGTCAATTACTGCAATCTGTTAACCACTAACATGCACAAAGAAATTAAAAGGGGAGCAAGTGTTAACGAAGTGAATTTTGGGATCAGTTACAGTGTTATGGCGTGACGTCGCAATTGATATTGCTGGCTAAATAAGCAAATTATAAGTAACCGAGCAGACTTATAAAATACGCGTATCATACACGTATTTTATTTTTCTATTCATACGCACGTATTTTATTTTGTCATATGCGTATGATCGAGCTTTGATTTTAGTCATTGCATGAAACGACTGACCCTATGGGGCATTACACGCAATGACTGAAAATTCTAGTCATTTCGTGTAATGACTAATTACACGTTTTCACGTTTTGACTGTAACACACACACACAACACACACACACACACACACATATATATATATATATATATATATATATATATATATATATATATATGTGTGTGTGTGTGTGTGTGTATATATGTATATATGTGTATGTTTGTGTGTGTGTAGGTTTATATATATACAATTGGCGTCGCAAAGGGGCAAAGGGGGACTCACGAGGCCCCCTATTGAGGATGAGATCGGTCATCGGGTTTGCGCAAATCCGTTGAGAAAATGTTTTGTTGGGGGAGGGGTAGGTAGCAGCCTATAATCGAGCAGAATGTGCGAAAGTTCTAAATGCTTGACGCAACGACATTTTTTGCCATTTTGTGCTCATCAAGATTTTTTCAACAACGCCCCTACACCGTGTATGTCCTTTTTCGTGTGAATTTACTGTCATGAATCGGTTATCTGGAAAGTTCGTTTTTAACGTTTGCTAGGAAAAATTTCGCTGTAGAATAGAATAAAAGCTTTACTATATATCTGGCCTTTAATATATGTGTGTCTTAAATTGCATTTAGTTAAAAACTATTATTCAATAACGCGTGCAGAGGGGAAGGGGCTGGTGGGGCGGTGCCATGGCCTCGGGCGCCGACCAGATGGGGGTGTGCCAAAATTGACTCGGCGACCTTTTTTTGCTCATCAAACATTTTATCGACTTGGCTCCGGGCGCCCACCACTCTCTAGTCTCTACACGCCACTGTTTGACAGGGACTGACATACAGAGCCAATGCAGACTAATGTCGGCGTTTGGGATTCAAGAACTGAACTGAAGCAGACCACTGATTGAATACTGTCAATATCACATCACCACAGTTTTCATGCATGCCTATTTAAAAAAATTTTAAAAAATATTTAAAAAAATATTTACAGGCTGTTGCAATGTTCATGTAATTAATTAAATCATTGTTTTCTAAGAAAGTAAAGAGTTTACAATCACACAAAAACTGTTCAATCCCTAACACGATTCGAGCTCGTGAACTCTGAAACGTAACTTCTCTGGTCCCACTACGCTAGGGGCCGTACATGAAGTACGTCACGCTCGAAAGGGGAAGGGGATCTAGGATAGCGTGACAGTTTGTGACGGGAAGCGTGTAATGGCCACCGTGACGTCACACTTTCCAAACATATAAAATCCGAAATATGCGATTTTTTACTTTATTTTCCCATAGATCGATATACTCTGACAAAAAATGTCACTGTTGTATAGTAAACAATAATTATACTGGATACATGGAATTTTGAATCTCAAATACATTCGTTATCATTGCCGGAAGTTGAATATCTTTATGTTTCTCTGCTGAAAATTGAACGAGAAACTCGAATTTATTAAACAGAAAACTTGCGTAACGTAAATTATATGGAAAACGCTTTATTTTGTGAAATTTTGTGAACATTTTATTTCTGAACATAGGTGTGTTGTGGACTCTCTCTCTCTCTCTCTCTCTCTCTCTCTCTCTCTCTCTTTCTCTGCTACGTTCCTTTCCAGTTTTTTCCTGATTTGTCAAAATTTGACAAAGTTATAGCCAAAATAAAAATGGCTGTCAATGCATTTAACCAACTGTATACAGGTCTTCTGCGAATTTCAAAAGTACCGATTTACCGGCAACAAAATTTAGTCTATACAGAAACAAATGCATCAAATAGTCCTGTAACATGAAACTTCTATTTTGCTTCAAATCTAAATTATTGTCATTATTACCACCACCTCCATCAACATCATCATCATCATCGTCATCATCATCTTTGTCATCTTTGTCATCATTACTGTCAGCACTGTCATCAGCAGCGTGGCAACTCACGGAGGAAAGGTTTGACGAAATCGCTGGTCGAGCGACGAAGAGCAGAGATATCACCAGCTGTGTTCACACTATCAACGACATGTGAAGACAGCGACGACTCTCGGCTCTTGGTCGAATCTGGATCGACCTCCCTTCGCGCCCGCCTCACAGCGGATTTCATAACACGAAGCAGCACATGTCCGTCACAACATGTTCTCGGCGAAGGCGACTTCTTGCGAAAGACGGACATTCCACTGCGCATTTACGCTGTTAAATTATCACAGAATTCACCTTGATCCACACATACACACATACGCACGCACACATACGCACACACAAATACGCACACCAGTGTTTAATCTAGGCCGTTTCCGGGGAAATTGCCCTTTTCCCCCGGAAATTTCAAATTCCCCGGAAATTTTGGAATACTACATGGACTAGCAGCGGCCCCTAGCAGAATCCCCCGGTTTTGTCAGTTCCCCCTCCCGGCTTTTTCAGTTCCCCCTCCCGGAGTCCAGAAGTCTAGATTAAACACTGACGCAAACACACGAGCAGTTTGATCCAATCTATAGTGAATCAGGTTCAGTAGGCTCTAAAGAAATTTCAAATTTTTCGATTTTACGATTGTTCTTCCTATTTTACGTACTCGCAGTGAAAGCCTGCTTATCGAGGGTGCTGGTCTTTACAATATGGATCGACTGTATGCTCTTATGCAGTCTGTTTTGTTTGAGTTCCCACAGCCTCCAACAATAATCGAAACACAAAGCGTGTTGCGTCATTGCGTGAACTGCAAGAGACAACGTGGCGGTCTCCTGCGATAGATTCCGACCTTTGTTGTTAGACATTGTAAATGCATTCACCGAGACAAACAATGCAGGCGAAGCTAGGATTTCCCCTATGGGAAAACTTGCCCTATCCACCTAACTTCTCTCTCATGAGTAGTTTGAGGGTAATTTGCTAATAAGGGAACTTTTCTTCCCCTCCCTCCCCGGAGTCTTCGCTGCACTGAGCAGCGGGACATGCGCTGTCGGAAATCGCAACGGGCGGGGGGGATTCAGAGACACCAACTCCTCCATGAAGGATTCGCACCTAAAATATTTTCCAAACTCGACGAAAAGTGGCCTTCTTCAAGTGGAAACCATGACGGAAAACACTGAAAAGAAATGACAAACAGAATAATCATTAGGCACAACTGCAGACTCTCATTCAATGCCTATCGATGGTATAATAGCCAACATGAACACAAACATACAGCTGCTATATTCAACTTGATCTCTTCGTTATATATTAGTAATTTAAAGTGGGAATGTTGTGAAAAGTATGCACGCGGTTAAATTAAGTCTAGTATTATATATATGGATCGGTTCCTACAACATCTCAAGACGCATTTGTTTAATGTTTCGTTCCCTGTACAGCGCCTTTGACTTTAGTCACCTAGCTATGTTACTGCGCTTAAGAAATTGTCAAGATTAATAATAATAATAATAATAATAATAATAATAATAATAATAATAATAATAATAATAATAATATATTATAATAATTATATCATCATCTTGTTTCATTAAGTCGACATCGACTCTTGGTGATATCATGGATGCGTTCCTCCATTTTACTCCTCCACTGTTTGTCCTTTTATTTAGTTCTTCCAGTGTTATGTGTTGTTTCATAGATTCCATAGTGTGGTTTACCTCTTCCTCTACTTCCTTCCACTTTTCCAGCATAATCTCACAATATTATAATATATCGTAGCAAAATAAGAAATCCCGTGTCCGCACAATCGGCGAATTATTGTTGAGCACAGACATTAGATTTCACTTGAGAGGTGATTATGTTAGATTATTTTGACATTTTTGAGCGCTAAAATTAATAATTAATTATCATATTTTCACTGATTAATACTTCACTGGCTGATTTTTTTCAGCGATCAGATCTGGAAAGACTAAAATCTGCTACCACATCCGCTATCGTCATGCTACGGCGCTATAGAAGTTGTCCTGCACAATACAATACAATACATTATTGTCTGATGCTATGGCGTCTATCAAAGGTTTACAAACACACCATGGGCTTGACGGTACTTGATAATTGTTTTGCACTCAAGTACGGCTTAAGCAGATATTTTGAGTACTTCTGCTACAGTGTGTTCTTATTAATTGCTATTGCAAGAAGCAAACCATGCCTTTGATGGGGGTTCTATGACCTTCCGGATCACCTGTAGACGTCCATTCCTAATTCACTGTCCAAACTACTTTCAGTAATACCCATAAACAATACTTACGAAATAATAGTATACCATAAAAACATGTTATGCGGCATTAAAGCTAGCGACATGCCTAACCAAAAGGTCGGATCTACAGCGTACATCTAATCAGTTGCCAAAACCAACAACAGAGACTTATGTCAAATAATAAAAATAATAACGATAAATAATAATAATAACAATAATAATAATAATAACGATAAATAATAATAATAACAGTAATAATAATAATAATAATAATAATAATAATAATAATAATAACAGTAATAATAGTTGTTTTTAACGACGATTTAACGTTCAAGCGAAGTTCTTACGGAATCTGGCGATAAGTGAACGATCGCCCCCGTCGCCAGCAACGATTAGGCCTATATACTGGTGAACGGCGTTTCAGAAGAAAGTCCTGGCGGGATCTCCCGATTGGAATTTATAGATTAGTAAATGGACTTGCGACGACACGACCAGACAGGAACGGACGCGGTCTCTTCTCGACCACGCGCGGCGGTCATGCCGTTACCGTTGACTCAAAGCAAACCGAGGGTCAATCAATGTCTGCCTGCCGAAATCGCTCTGCTAACGACCACGAACGTTATAGAGAAAACTATACAAATAATTAATTATTGCGCTAAAAAAATTAGAGGATATTTTTCAGAACTACCGGCAAAAAAAAAACAACAGCGCCACGTCATAAAAAGCAACTCGTTTTAAATATAACTGACGGTTTATTTGATCACCCTCGCAGTAGTAGGCCTAGGCCTACAGATGTATCGCAACAATAATGCATGCACGCTAATGAATATGCAGAGCGACCAGGATGATTTTGTTCAGACTTGATTTCGGAACAGCGCATAGCAACGCTGCTTGGACATGTGAGATCGCCTATATATGCACCGTCTACGGACAACACGTTTCGCGTGTCTTCTGTTAAACCGGTCTATATTCTGGATACCGCAGTAGGCCCCACATTTATTTGCCCATTGTCGATCGAAAGGTATACAAGACCGTGTACGAGACACCAGAGCCTGGGAAAAATCGCGATCCCGCTTGCCGCCTGAAACGCGCATACAAATAGCCCCGTGGTCACGTGATCATCATTAGCACACATTCTTTATCTTAACAACAGCACTAGCACCGATTCACGATATTTCAAAGGCCGCTGAAAACAACACATATCGTAGCAGCTGCACACAGTACATATAATAGGCGGTGAGCTAAGCCAATGGGAAAATCTTTTCAATATCAGGTTTACAGACCACGCCACTTAACAGATTCCCACAAATAACGTCTCAGAAATTGTCGCTTGGGACTGAGACGTGTGTCTCAATAATTAAATTTTAATCTGTAAAAAATTAGGCGATTTTTAAAACTAAACAACCTAATGAGGTCTAATATACTGTATATTCAGTCAAAGTAGGAAATGTCGATGACGTAATCGTTTTATTTTAAAACTATATAAAATTATTTATGTCGTAGTAATAGTTCATCAATTCTAATTGCTTTAGGTTTCCACATAAGTGGTGCCATTTAAGCATAAATTCATAAATTCGTAATTTTTATTAAAAAATTAATTACATTTATATATTGAGATAAACTATAAGCGAAATTAAACTTTTTTGCTAAACTCCAAACAAACGCGCTATATTTGGTATTTCCTCATTAGGCCTAAAGCTCTTTCCTAGCAATTCTTCAATTCTTTGAACTTAAATTTGCCATGTCGGCCTATTTCAAAATTCATATATATATATATATATATATATATATATATATATTTTATATATATATATAATATCTTCTGGATTTTAAACTGCCAACCATGAAGTCAAGAACCTGAGAAATCCATTAGATGACTAACACAAACGACTTTCGCAAGATTTATGTTGCGCTAATTTAAGTGGTGAAAGAGAATTATTTATGAAATTACTGTTCAGGCATTTTTCAGAAAGCATCAATTTCTGTCTAATCAGATATTGGCATTTGACTAAGGAAATTTTAGAAACCAAATTTTGATTTCGTTTTACTTATTAGGGATATGAGGCTTTCGGAGAAACAATAGAGTATTGTGATTATTGTAACACGTAGCTGCTCTGTGTGCCTAGTTCAAGATGCATATGACGCCCATTTGACTAAAACTTGAGGCGAGAAAAATTGGTAGATTCGATCATTCGTTAATTTCAATTTTATTACAACTAGCGCTTTAAACCAACGTTGAAAGGAAATAGAACGTGTGTTTATGGAGAAATGGCTTGAAACGGACACTAAATGAGTCAGTCGATTGAAAGCAGTGGACTAAATTGCACTGAGTCCGGTAAGGACTTTATACACTGTAGTTCATATGCACCGAGTCAAATAAGCCTCCACTTAGAATTGCAAATATCTAACAATCACGTTCGTAACATCGACATAACAGCTCTAACTGTAAAAGAAATTAGCTTCCTTATCAATAATCAACATCGTCATCATGATAATCGTCATCATCAACAACAACATCATCTTTATCATCATCATTATTATTATTATTATTATTATTATCATCATTATCGTCATCATCATCGTCATCTTTAAGTCAGTAAAAATTCGAAATTTAATAATGATGATGATACCGATGATGACTACGACGGCGGTGGCGACGTGATTACGACTACGATGCTGCTGCTGCTGATGATGATGATGATAATAACAACAACGAACGACAATGATGAATTATAAATTGCTATTCTAAGTAGTTCGGTTTTTTTGTGTTTTCGTTGATGGAAGAAAGCCTGCAACTTCGAAAATGGAATTCTGTGTCGAATGAAAGAAAGAAAATTAGAGTCTATGTGTGTGTGAGAGAGAGAGAGAGAGAGAGAGAGACAGACAGACAGACAGACAGACAGACAGAGATTCCTTGCGTCCACTCGATCAACGGCGCAATTTCAGCAGCACGACATGCGATAATCATCTAAGAGACATCGTCTAAAATATCCATAATTATATAGTATATTACGCTATCTGCTGATCCTAGACGCACGTAAATTTTGCACGGGTCTGTATTATACGCAAGGAAGGCAGCTGAAGCTGCTAGCACAGTCAGTCAATCAATAAACTTCTATGGCACCACTATCATAATGCCCAGGAAATCATCCGATGGCGGATCAAAACCATGCACATAGCTCCGGGCAACGCCTGATATTCGATTTAGCGAAGTATATGGTAACGGAGTTTCCATTATTCTTGTCGAGGCGAATTTTTTGTAGTGTGAGACGAGAATAGTTTTATCATACTGACTAAACATTAAACTATAGAAATGATCGCACAGCTTCAGAAATCCAATTCTGTTTCTTAAGTTAGAAATTGAAATGAGTTTTGTGTTCAAACGATTTACTTATGCCAGATTTCATGGCACTTTGCTTCACAGGCATATCGGCGGCGCCGGTCTATGCTGCCCCTAGGAGCCGGATTTAGAGGTGGACCAATGGAGGGATCGCAAACTTGGGCTTATCTCTAAATGGTTTCGCCCCTTGGCAAAGCCATTTGGCTGGATTTCTGGATGTTGAAAAAGCAAATGGCGATTTTAAATATAAATTATATCATGCCGAGGGTTTCTTCAAAAAGCCATTACGGATTGTAAAATCGTTAAATGTAATTTCATCCAGCACAGAGAGCCGTTGCTAGCTAGGGTTTTCATATTTTGCGCCCCTATTTTCGATTCATATTTTGCGCCCCTAAATTTCGGCGACGACCTTTTTTTAGTCGTCATAGAATTTTACTTATCCAGTTTTCGGGCTGATGACCTTTTCCCCTTTTATTCCGCAGAGCTATTTCTTATTTATTATTTCACATCCAAAATGCGCCCCCCGGTCGGCGCCCGGGGCGGCTCCTCCCCCCCCCGCCCCCCCCGTAGCCACGGCTCTGATCCAGCAATTTTTGCTCTCTAAGTTCTGGTTCCTATCGAAAATCCTTAGTCATCAACATAATATTTATATACATGATCGCCATAGTTTCTGGTACAATAGTTTTCTCGTGAAACCGCATATGACTGACAGCGAACGGATCTAAAGGGACTGGAGCTTGATTGAATTTTCTTTCCGGTTGAGTCCGTGTTTCCAGGATACCCGCGATGTAATGGGAAATGAACGGCTTCGTCGAGGACATCTGCACTGCAGTTCTTATGGATACATGAGCAAATGAAGACAGAATGATTCAGGAAGTAAGATCTCGTCAGTCTCTCTATATAGCGCTTTCGGAAGCAGGTATAGCGTCGTAGCTGCTTATTCATAGACGCCTAAACTATACCGTTGAAATAGCGGTATAGCCGAAGTTTATTGGTTGGCCGGAAAAGGTCAATGCCAGAGATAAGTCAGAGTGGAAGTGGAAAAGCAGCAAGGTAGAAAATGAAGGAACACACACACACACACACACACACACACACACACACACACACACACACACATATATATATATATATATATATATATATATATATATATATATATATATATATATAGTAGGCCTATGACATTAGAAACAACAGTTAATGCAAAATATGGAAGACTGCAGTGTCTTTAGATCATCCAAGAATATACTACTGCAGGGTCCGCTGTGCGTAGGCCTATTGAAATCCGTGGCCTGTTTCATTAGAGTTGAAGTCTATATCCTCTTGCTTCCCGAACCTTGGGGCTAAATAGCCTTTATTGGCTCCCACGCCGCGCATGTATTACTGTATTAGTAATTTGTCATCAACTTGTTTATAAAAACTGAAACAACGTTAAATAATGAATCAACTTCAGCAAGAATGCCGCACTGTGACTGATAGGCTCGAGAGGTGCTACGACAAAATGTCCGCGGACAAAATGTCATGAGGACAAAATGTAACCCTAACCCTAAACCGTGACATTGTGTCCGTGACATTTGTCCGCTGACATTTTTCCCCATGACATTTTGTCCGTGACATTTTGTCTGCGATATTTTGTCTGCGGACATTTTGTCCGGCCACGGCCCTACGGTCAACAATTTCCATGATCCCATTTTGTAGCCCAGTAGGGGCCTATGCAAAGATGTCCATGGATCCATTTTGTTGAACCCAACCCAGGCCATCAAACCCCCAATCCAACCCAACCCATTCCGGCAATAGTGTTACTTGACCCAACCCAACCCACCGTAATACATTGCAATTTCTTAAACCATGACTTATTTTCTGACTCAATCTAACCCACCATAAATATGGTAAAGTCTGATCTAAACTAATCCAATCCTACCCAACCCATGGGTTAACCCAGCACCCTAGCGAATCAAACATAAATCGATAACTTCAGCCCGACGCTAAGTGGGGCGATGCATTCGCTTCTATTCGCCAGATGGCGATGAGTTTTTTTTTTTTCTACAAAGGATCAAAATTCGTCGTCGCCTTTGATCCTCTTTTTGAACGCACATTTCAATTTCTTTATTTTCAATAGCAAAATTGTGAAACGGATGAATTTAATTGGTTATATATTAATCAGGTAACGTAGTAGAAAACTTTTTAGCGCCATTAACCTCCGAGAGTAACAGGGGCCCGGCGGTCTGGAGGGGCCCGGGCCGATGATGAATATGTATAATTAACAATAAAATGAATAATAACACTAAAGAATGGTTAAAATGTCAGTTCGGCAGAGGGCCCGGCGAGCACAAGGGCCCGGGACATAGTCTGCTGAATAAACACGGCTGACGAGCAAAAAAAGGTCGTCAAGAAATTTTAGGCCCGTCGGCCATTCTGCACAGGGGCCCGGAATTTCTCTCGGAGGGCCTGCGCCATTGTAGTAGTAGGTAAAGTCTGAGTAGAATGAGTCTGAATAGAATGTGGTTTAGGAACCTAAAGTAATGCGTGCGTCCAATAGACCATAAAGATAGCAGAGCAGTTTGTGCCATTGGTCAATTGCCAGAGAGGTGGGCAGTAGCGTCATTTCACACTTTTCTTGGGGGGGCGAGATAAGTTGTTGGCAAATTGTTGGTAAATTTTGCGATTTTTGCAAATTTCACATTTATTTATTTAAAATAAATAGTCAAATAAGTCAATTGGTTGTACCCCCTCCATCTAAGACAGTGAAATTTGGGGAGAGGTCTTTCACCCGGGGGAATCCCCTCCTCTGGAATTCGCTGCCCGACATTGTGACCAATGCGACTAGTCTTGAAATGTTCGCTACCAGACTAAAGACGCACTTGTTTAACATCTCATTTAAGTGCAATCTGTAAAGCGCTCTTGATCTTGGCCTGCTGTGACTATAGCGCTATATAAGTTGGCATATTAACTAACTAACTAACTAACTAAAATATAGATTATTTCTTCATTTCCTTGGGGGCCACGGCCTTCTCCCCCAAAATGACACCCCTGGAGGCGGGGGCTTGAATCGCCCCTCCCTCCCCACACCACTGATCAGGCCCATTCCGTGATGGAATTTAAACTGCTGATTACTTAGTCGTCTGATCCGGTCTAAAACTGTGGGATAGGGGCAATCTGGCCCCCCAGTGTTCTTTTAAAGTCGAATATTGCTCAAATAATTTATTTCTTACAATGTTCTGAATTTAGGCAACTGCTACATGCATGCAGTTACCTCATTTGACAAATTCGTGCTATTTGAGTCAAAAATGATGCTTCCAAGATGCAGTGGTGCAGTCTTAAGGAAGCAAATATAGTATGTATGTATATATATATATATATATATATATATATATATATATATATATATATATATATATATATATAGAGAGAGAGAGAGAGAGAGAGAGAGAGAGACAGAGAGAGACAGAGAGAGACAGAGAGAGACAGAGAGAGACAGACAGACAGACAGACAGATAAAGTGAAAGAGAGCCGTCTTGCAGAATCTATAAATAGATCAATCAAAGAGAAATCATGAATATTTAGACTTTACAGTAGGTTGACTTATTACACTCATTGCCCTGTTGGCTTCATGTTAAAAGTGGTTAATCTTTTCAATGTGTGTGTGTGTGTTATTATGACCCATTATAAAGACATTAGACAGTCGAACTGCATTTAAAATAAAATTCCTTAGTGATGATATTATTCGTCGTAGCAATTGTACTGTTTTTAGCAGAAAGGAATATGGCCTTTCGTGGTGATTCCGATAGACTCTACGTTTATGGAAACGGGAATTTTCTTGGCGTGAAAAAGTGCGCCCTGCTACTCTTTGAATGAAATATTCAATAGCGTGAATAGATGTAAACTTATTTTTCTTGGTTTTAACTTCTAAAACATTTACTATGAAGCAATGTAAACGTTGAATATAATGGATAATAAGACCTACAATATCGAAAAGTTGCAGAGGGGCCCAAAAAGTGACGCTTCGGCTCAGTAGTGCAATTTCACACTTTTCTTGGTGGCAATATAATTTTGGGCCAATTTTGGCCAAATTTTGGCAAATTTATAAATTTTTGTCATTTTTTCGCAAATTTGTGAATTTTTGGCGATTTTTTGCACATTTCACATTTACTTATTTATTTGATACATTATACATTAGTTCTTCATTTCCCTAGGGGGGCCACTGCCCCCCCCCCATGGCCCCCACTTGCTCCGGCTCTGCAAACTTAGTTATAAAAACAGCTTTAGGCTTTTTGAAGAGATCGAGTCTACTCTGTCCGAGGTAAAATTATTCGATCAGATTAAATTTAAATAAAATTCAATATTTGCTAAAATCCTTCCATCAAATTAAATGTGCCCAAATGGATGTTTAAATCAGACGTCTACAAAACAGAAAATAATCCTACAACGAGCTGCACAGTTAAGACATTTTTATTGAAGCAACAGTTAAACGCTTATTAGTATATACTTCAAAGTACATGTAGTTTGTAAGATACTGTATTTCTATTTAAGTTGACAATTGTAACAATGAATAATCTCTGACCGTGGCATTTTAGTATTCTCAGTAAATGTTTTTTATTATAAAATATTGATTCGCTTTAAGCCTGTGATGATGCAGGCATTTCAGAATTTGTTTTGTTCCCAACCCAAAGTTATTTAATTGTATGTTCACACTGTTAATATTGCCAACAAGGTGTTTTAAACGACAAAAATATCTACCAAAGTTGTCATAACATATTTAGACTTTAAATAATCGAGGGAATTGTTTCCAGATAATATATTTTTGACGTGGTTTTGTTTTTTACAGATAAATATCTTGTAATAATTTGTTAATAGTTTTCACCGACAGCTAGCTACGCAGATAACTCATTTGGGTCACAGCAAAATACCCAGCAATCCAAGATGATCTAAACTTCTAAAAGATCTTGGTGAAATAAACATATCTCTAGTTTAGTTTTAGTAATAAATCAGATCTTAACATTTGCAAAATTCTTAGCAGTGTCACCATAGAGGATTAAAGTTAATCAGAACCGATAAACATAAGGCCTATCTAACTTGAAACTGATATGATTAGGCCTATCATCTGTTGTAAACGAAGTTTAAAGCATATCAAGAATACAGGTATATACTGTATATCAGACGTGGACATGAGTCGTGTCCATCCCTGGGTTGGGTCCTAAATTTTCATGTTTACAGAAAATAAGTTATGGCCTAAAAATTGCAATGCATTACGGTGGGTTGGGTTAAGTTAAACCATATTGCTTTCGTGGGTTGGGTTGAAATCTGAATCATGATGAGTTGGGTTTTTTAAAAATGTTCCCATGTCCATGCCCCATGCTTTATATAGGCCATAATCAGTGGCGGTTTCAGGATTTTTTGTTGGGGGATGAAATGAATTCATAGGAAGTTGGTGGGGAATGAAATTAGAAGGAAAAAATCAATCAGTGAACTTTTCCGAAAAAAGCTGACAAAAAGAATTTTATCCATAATTTTACTATACTTTTACCGAAAAATAGGTTGACAAGCAAAAAATTGTCATCCACAGTTTTTCCCCATAGTTTTACAAAAATTTTACCCCAAAAATAGGTTTAACAAGCAAAAAAAGAAAAAAAGTCCGGAGGGGGATGCATCTCCACTCATCCCCACCTGTGGAACCATACTATATATATATATATATATATATATATATATATATATATATATATATATATATATATATATATATATATAGTATATACAGGCCTGTATGTATGTATATGTATATATATACTGTAAATATAGGCCTATATGTATAATAATTGTAGCCTAATATATCTTCTCATAGACTCAAGATCACACTAGTAGAAGCCCTGTTGCGATATTATGGGGTAAATTCTTCCCTGCTGTACGACATCGATTTCCGAAGAATATTCCGGAACCTGGTCGAAGTTGACGTCAACGACCGCCGAGTGCTGCTGCTGTCCGCCGTCGTCGTAACCGTATCCGATGCTGGAAAACGCCGGCGCGACGTCGAACATCGCCGAGTGTGACGTGTACGGTTGATTTCGAACGATCACTCGGACGTCACCGTCGCCGTCCAGGTCACCGTAGGACACGGGGGCGTTGCGGCAGGCGTAGCCGCGGATCGAGCCTCGAGTCGACGGAGCGGGGACGAGGCGAACGCTGCTCCGTCGGCGGCCGACGGTCGAAATCCTCGCCGGTTCCGAAAAGCGATTTGCCACGAGGACCTGCGGCCGAGCCGGGCCACAGACCCGCCGCCGCCGCCAATGCTTCGCCTGCGAGACAAGGTCCCGCCATCGACGATAACGATGCTGCCTCTGCGACCTAAATATAGATCAGCAATGGAAGGCGAAAACATAAGACGAAGACCACGGAAATAATGGAGAAACCAGGGATTTATCTACACCCCCAACCGAGGGGGGTTACACCCCTCGGTTTTTGACAGACAACTCCTGCCCCTACACCCCCTGCTAGGGGTGGTGTTGGCTATCACCCAAGCGACATATGTTACAAGTAGTCTATGAAGCTGCTGTGAAGGACAGTGGTGTTATACGATGCAGCTGTTGCGTATACTGCGTATTATATGTTCAAATCAGAAATTTAAGTTTGCAGAAGATAAGTACAAAACCACTTAAAATCACATTATTATTATTATTATTATTATTATTATTATTATTATTATTATTATTATTATATGAAAAAACTAGCCGTATAAGAATCAACACTGGACAGTCAACACTTTGAACACCCCTGAAAAATTACTAAAAAAACTGGAAGAAACAATATTAAAGAACGGTGCAGCATGGACGTATGGGAAGCATTATTATTATTATTATTATTATTATTATTATTATTATTATTATTATTATTATTATTATTATTATTATTATTATTATTATTATTATTATTAAACTGACAATTTCTTGTGCGCCATATTATCAAAATATCAGGATCAAGGGCACATTACAAAGTCCAATAAAAAATAAAATCTCATCAAAAAATGAATGGAAATCTAAGGCAGAAAAGAATAAGATAAGAATAAGCATACATCGCCACATATGGGACAGAGATGAACGGAGGAGGCGAACTCAAATCGCAATTGACACCAACGGGTTTCAGTGGCGGCTCCACAGGAGGGCCCGGGGGGGGCCCGTGCCCCTATTGCCCCTATTGAGTGCCTGGCCACTGACGGGTTTTGCGGCCAATGGCCCACGTTTTGGACCCTATATCGATAATACTACACACCACAACAACAAATGATTGGCAATACAGAAGTCTCTTGACTCGAAGGCGCTGAGTCAGCAAGTAAGACTAACGGCCCTCCACTATAAGCCAAAAATGGAAACCAAGGACAACATGACAGTTTTGAATTCCCAACTTTACAAAACAATGACTGGGAGTCACGTTTTGAGTTCGATTATATTAATGATCTATGCTGGTGGGCAAAACATCGCTGTTGATATTAAACAATATGGATGGATAAATTTTGTCTCAATTTTGTCGATTCTACCATTCTCAGCATAACACCAAATGGTAAGACTTTGAAGCTTCGACGGCTCCTTTGAGAATGATCCCGGCGTATCGATCAAAAAACAGTAAACATCGCCGAACTCTAAGTCGTTCTCTGTCCATCCAAACACATCAGCAAAATCTTACTAGCACAACATGATTCATATCCCAACTTCAGTCTGTAGTCTGGGGCAAAGAACTTGCGTATGGCGACAAACTTTGATCCAAAACAAAGTTGTTTATAAATGCCATTAGCAACAATCTGCTTCTGCCAATGGGCGGAGCAACCGGAAGTTTATCACTGGAGTGTTTTTACCAACAAAGTCCGGTTGCTCCGCCCACTGGTGGGCAGAAACCATAGAAACCATTGTCGTCTAGTAATAGACACCAATGGCAGAAGCAGATTTCTTGCTGGTGGGCATAGATCAGTGACCATAGAGATTGTTCTGGATACTCCTATATGCGATTATTCTAATTTTGATCACTGATTCAACCAGAATGCAAGGGTATTCCTGTTTTGTAGACATGACATGTATAATGAGTGGTGATCGGGATGTGTGTACAGTGGCGTAGCGTGACTTTTGGGGGCCCGGGGGGCATCTTTGCCATGGGGGCCCCAGAGTTTCGAGCTGACGAGCAAAAAAACGTTACCGCCTCCTTTTTCATCCTGACGAGCAAAAAAAAAGGTCGTCAGCACATCATTTCTAGGGTTAGGGTTAGGGTTTAAGTTAGGGTTAACCCTAGCTTAGGCCCCCGCCCGGGGCCCGGTGGGCTGTCAACAAAGTTCCCCGCCCCTAGTTACGCCACTGTGTGTGTATGTGTGCTAAAATAAATCGCCTGCGTGTATAATTAATTTTTCTAAAAATGTTCTGAAGGCCTCCAGACTTCTTTGAGAAAGTAGTTTTCCAGTAGTGAGTAAACATACGTCAATTTTAAAATAGCATCTACTACGAATACATACATGGTTATATGCATGGTTATATGCATGGTTATATACCAGTAGTCTAGACCAGGGTTTTCTAAACATTTCTGAACCGCGGCCCACTTCAGCGGTTTTTAACGTGAGGCGACCCTTATCATAGCATGTCGTATCAAAAAAACATTAGGCCATCTGGCGAACGTTAGTTGAAAAAATATTCCGCGTTTGGATAAATGACAAAACAAAAGCTATTATTCAATTTGAATAAAAATATGAGAAATATATTAGACAGATTTATTCATATTTTAGCCAAATCTCACAAAGTAAAAACTAGATATTGAAATTTCTTGAAAATTATCTTTTTAAAATTTTGCCAATAACACACCTTTGTTACGTATCTTAACAATCCTATGAGTATGGCAAACTCGCTTTTAACCGCGAGGTCCTTATGATCTTAGAGATTCTCTAATCTCTGTTGTTATTGGAGTTTCAGAGCAAAATGGTCGGAATTATTATTGTGAAATAACATTATTTTTTTAAAATTACTATAGAATAAGGTTTACCAAACTTTTTGGAACTGTGCGACTCACTTCAACGGCTTTGTAATATGGCGAGACCTGCAAACTAACTTACAGTCGACTAAAATTTCTTAAAAGACTAATCATTTAACATAAGCCGTGTATGGAGGATTGCAGGCATATACATCTCTTAAAACCTAAGCATACTTGCAACTTTCAAGGTTTAACTTATGACATTTTGTGGTATTGCTTAGAAAATGATATTTTGGATATAATTTCGTGCTACCCAGCGACCCACTAGACTGAGCCTTACGACCCAGCTTTTGGGTCGCGACCGACAGTTTGGGAAACACTGGTCTAGACTCTGCTGCTACCCAAGTGACCAACACTCTTATTCGATATTTAGCAACCTTTCGGGTCTGTAAAATATTAGATTTCCAGCAGTCATATGCTGTACAATTATTTCTGAGATTTCATTCGTTAAAATTATTTTTAATCTTGATCTGAGATCGCGCACAAGCAATATCTGCCTTCTTCGAAAAACTTAAAATAAAAACCTTCCGTCTGTCGACTGCCCTTAAAATTAGTAGTATTTGGCCTACCACTATTACTACTAGGTCTACTACCACTGCGACTACACTGAACTACTACGCCACTACTACTGCTGCTACTACTGTCTGTTGCTGCTGCTGCTGCTGCTGCTGCTGCTGCTGCTGCTGCTACTGCTACTACTACTACTACTACTACTACTACTGCTGCTGCTGCTACTACTACTACTGCTGCTGCTGCTACTACTGCTACTGCTACTACTGCTACTACTACTACTGCTGCTGCTGGCACCACTACTTGCTGTTGCCCACTGCTACTACTACTGCTACTGGTACTACCACCACCATCACTACTACTATTACTGCTACTACTACTACAACTACTCCTATCACTGCTATCATCAGTTCATAATTTCTGGTCGAAATCGGATATCTCATTATAATCTATCAAAGATACTTAATGACATAGGCCTACCCAGCGTTCCTGATCGTATCGTTCGTGGTTCAGCCAGGTAAGTGCCTTGATTAAACCGCCGTCCCTCTTCCAACGTAACTTCCGTTTCCAAACGACGTTCTAACAGAAGGAGTGCGCCTCACGTATTGCACGTCGCCAGGCGGCTGGTCGCAACACGTTGCACAGTAGCAAGGCCAACAGCAGCAACGGCAGCCCGTCTCCGGACAGCAGCCAGGGTAGGCACTCGGGGGACAACACGTCCCGTATCTGCAGAGATTGTAGATCAGGATAATAAGACCGATCGTTAGGAGCAGTGCGATGAATGCGCCCAGCGCAATGAAACATATCGCCAGGGTACTCAACTGTTGCCCTCCTGTAAATGCAATGACACCAGAATAATTGTAAACGACTGTGTGCAGTTAATATAGGCCCTAACTGTCCGTAATATTTGTCCGTCTTCGGAGCTGCATTAAGTGGCAGTTCGTCCGTGATGTTGAGTCTCTTGGTCAGGATAAACCAGTGTCGAGCAACCTTTTTTCGTCCCAGGCACCCTGATAAAAAATTTTCATCACGGGACCCCAGTACAACTTGTATAGTTAGTATAGTATAAAAACTATAAAATAGTCTAGACTCTAGAGTCTACTGTAGACAATAGTTAGTATGAGATCTGTACATTGTATAGATGAAGAAATTCATATTTTTATCACTTATCAGTTTTATGCACTTATCAGTTTCTACTTGCACGCAATTTAAAATTTAAATTTTTTCGCTCGCACCCTTGAAATTTCTTGCGGCACACCAGGGTGCCGCGGCACACCGGTTGCCCGCAACTGGGATAAAGGATGCTGAGTCGTGTGGATAGAGGGATCTTTTAATTATGTCGGGGCGGTGGAGTAGTGGCAGGATTCTCGCCACGCAACCGAAGCGGGGCCGTTTTAAGGCACAAGCACGTAAGGCACACCGCCGATACACACGTTTATCCTAGCATTTGTCTTAATAAAATCGCGCATGTAAAACAGCCAAGCCTTTCCGTCATGCAGTGTTTTATCCAGGCCTGTTAGGGGGAGATTCCCCCCTACAAAAAAACTTAAAATTTCCCCTACCCATAAAAACATTTCAGCACTGACACAATTTTTAGCACTAAACTATGTCATGCAGTGTTTTTATCCAGGCGTGTTAGGGGGAAATTGACCCCCAAAAAACTCTAAAAATTCTCCTCCCATAAAAACATTTCAGCGCTGACACAAATTTGTGCATTGAACTATGTCTCTTTTTTCAGCCAAGTCAATTCCACCCCCGCCCCCAAAGGCTTGGAGCCTGGATAGAACACTGCCGTCATGCTTAATAGGCAAAGAGCTAGTTCTTTTTGCTAAAAGACACACGTTTATCCAATTTGTACCAAAGCTTATTGGAGGCGTAAAAGCCAATATAAATAATAAGAAGGTGATTTACCTGCGTCATTTGGAGAGTTTTTTGGATAATTCGTATTTGAATATACGTAGATTGGCGGTGTATTCATTGTAAATCTGAAATTAATATCATCGATTTAATTCTGACAGACGACTTTCATCAATAAAACTGTGATTATTTTCACAATTCGAGGCTCAAAGAGACCGAAGTAACCCGATGTTTCTCTCCCTCAGTCTTAGAATTTTCGAGAAAACGCTAAGAGGCTAGATGAAGCGTTAAAATTACATAAATCTTCTTGCTAGAGCTAAACCATTTTCCTGTATGCTCTGTCCAGTTCTAATAGGTCTATTGTTGTTTGAACGACATTCGACATCAGTGGCTAAGCTAATCTAGATTCCTGGACTCCGGGAGGAAAACTGACAAGGCTGGGGAAGTCAGCTAGGATTCTTGGGGAGCGCTGTAAGTTGATTTAGTATGCCAAAGCTTCCGGGGAATTTGAAATTTCCGGGGAATGACAATTCCCCTCCCCGGAAACGGCCTAGATTAAACCCTGTTCGACATGGAAACATTATAATGTTTGCGAAAACGGTGAAATATTTATGGTTTTATACAACAACATCAATTACTACTACTACTACTACTACTACTACTACTACTACTACTACTACTACTACTACTACTACTAATAATAATAATAATAATAATAATAATAATAATAATAATAATGTGATTTAAAGTGGCTTTAGAAGGCAACGTAGGCAAGTGTGGGAAAACCACTCTAGTAACCCTCCGCATTCAATAACCTAGTTTATCTAGATAGCCTTTGAATCCGTTTACTGTTTCAACTGTCACTCCCACCTCGTCCAAACTGTTCCAGTTGTCCACAACCCTTGAGCTTAAAAAATTCTTTCTTGGACCCAACTTCTGCTTATACAATTTTGGAAAAGCCTGAAGTCGAAATACATGATATTCGGCTTAATTAGAACATGACAATCATTGATTTACCTGCTCTGCACATACATGCACACCACTAAATTTTTGAAAATGTACTATATACTGAATATCAATTATAATTTCAATGATTCTATTAAAGATAAGGATGATTTCAGGGGTGGCACAGGGGATAGTGATCGAAGAAAATACGTGAATGGGCGTAGAACAATTATGCGACGTTTTTGAGATTTTCACCAGACAATGTCGATGTGATCTCTATACCTGTGCCATGGGTAATTTGGTGGTGGTTCCAAGAACTCTTGGAGGGGGATGCAATGAATCTCTAGGAAGATCCCGTCAATTGTCAAAGGAAATACATGTAAACGGTTTAGAAGAAATCTGTAGATTTTATTTATAAAATAACAATGTTCAGAATTGACAATGTATAATAGCCATTTTGTTATGGTTGTACAAAGTCATAGAGCAAAATCTGGTTTTCTATTTTATGGAAGCAAATTTGTCGATGACATTGTCTATGGATATGTCCATATCTTTGTGGGTCTACATCAAGGCTAATCCGTTTAGACGATCATCTTCCATTGAAGACGCATTTTTGGTGGACCGGTGGGGGGATGCATCCCCAGTCATCCTCAACGTGGAACCGCCCCTGTAGACCACTGCTTATTGGTTAGTGCTTTTACGAACCCTTATCACTTTTGACTTGATAACACCTAGTTAGTTAGTTAGTTAGTTAGTTTAGTTATTAAACCAATTTATATAGCGCTAAAGTCATAGCAGGCCAAGATCAAGAGCGCTTTACACATACCTATACATTGCAACTGATTTAATATTAACCCTGAAAAGTGAACATACCTGTGATTACGGTATACCTGAGTTGATAAAATACGCTGCTATTTCTACCTAAATTCTACTTGCTAAGCTTTAGCTCGTTATCATTATTACTTCATTATCAAATACGCTGTAAGCCTGCAACGTAGGCTTATTCTCACAGAACGTACAGAATTTAGGCGTCGACCACTGTGAGTTGCACTCATAGGCCGACGATTTTACGGTATCTAGTTACGATATGAGACAGGTCATGCGTGAACAGTACCTGCCTTTTGTTAACTGCAGTTTGTGGACTGTGCACGACGTCGTCTTTGGGGCTGTGTCAGGGTTGGACCGGTGACCGTACAATGCCAAGGCGTCTGCTTTTGGGATATTGAAATTTGCCCAATTCGTTTTCGAGAGCTTGACACACTGAGGCGTAAAAACGAAGGCGGCATTTGATCGTGACAAACCACTTGTTCTCACAGCTACAAGTTCGGGAAACGCGAAAGCCAGACGAAGGCGTTTGGCATATAATTTCAACTACTAGAAGGGGCCCAGGGGGCCCCGTTTGAGAGCCTGGCCCCCATAATTTCAACCCTAATAATGAGGACATTAAACAACAAATGGTTGGCCCAATTAGATACCCCAACGGCCCCCCACTTGCCAAATCCTAGAGCCGCCACTGCTAGGGAGGACAAAATAATCTGAGCCAGTAATTTATTATTTTGACCAGATTTGTACTGCCTATACACAGCGAGTTCTTTCTATCATCCGAGTGGATTTTTAACACCGTCACCTCCTGACCATCACTTCAGCGTTGTCAAAGCGCTTTTGATTTTGGTTTTTAACTATGTTACTGCGCTAAATAAATCGTCCTGGATAAATAAATAAATAAATACACATGGGAATTTTTTTTTACAGTTTAACCCCAAGTACAAAGTGCTGTCGTAAGTCTTAACATGCATTTATATTAATGAATGAGCAATGAATATTTTTTTCTAATTCAAATAAGTCCAATAGCAAATACAATAATTCATTAGTGGAGTTAGTGCTCAGCTGAACAGCCAATTTAGCTATGTATCACTCAGTGGCGTAGCCAGGATTTTCGAAAGGGGTTTTGGTTTGGACCGTGACCAAACTTTGCAAAAATTTTTTTAGTAGCTGAAAAGCCAAAAAAGTCGTCACCTTCGTATTATTTTCTATATAGCACTTAGAAATTTTCAATCGGCATCCAGCCAATGGGGTTTTGACCCCCAAAATCGCGTCCAAAAATGAAAAATGTATGGAAAAGCATGTAAAAAAATTTCGTCGGCAGCCAAGGGGGTTTAACCTCTAAACCCTCTGGCTACGCCACTGGTACCACTACAGTACAAGTCAAGATTTGCAGTTCAACACCGTTTATTTGTAAATCCGGTTCCGGTTCCGGCTCAGGCCGGATTTCACTTTGTACATCCGGCACCGAATCCGGCATAAACGAAATCCGGTACTGCCCTACTTGAAATCAGGTCTTATCACATCTTATCCAAGTTTTAAACTAATCAAACTTCAATCAGGACTGCATTATATCGACGTAGACTTTCAATCGACAGTCCCGTTACCGCTACAACATTTTGCATTAAGCATTTTTGGAGGGCTTACAGAGAAAATGATTAGTCTTAAGAGACCCTGAGGCAGGCTCTGAAATTCTAAATTCTTATCTGTAGTTGGGAAATCGACGTTGACCGTTTTTTGGATCCTATAAGTCTGCTTTAAATAATGTGGGTTTGAATTTGCCTGCTTCACATACTGTACGCACGCACACATATACGCGCACGAAAGGGCGTGCCAACAGTTTCTGACCCATTGTGTCACAATGAAAAGGAAGTTTACTTACTCATGGGCCTATTTATAGCACACTTTTGCGTTCTGTTGGCTTTCCATGTCAGTTTTTCGTTTTGTTTCCATTGTGAAAAGTTAAACAGATTGATAAAAAGTTGTTTCAACTGCATGTTATGGTTATTATTCGATATCCTGATAAAAGGTAAAACCGTTTACTACTACTATAGGCCTACTATCGCCTTTGTCTGTTAGATCCATATATTTGCGTGAAATAATGCAATTAAAATCAAAGCACATTAACTGCATCTCTAGTGATATAGCTATTAGTGTTTGAATTTGCATTCAGATTTTTTGCCTGTGTGAATATAATTATTATTTAGCCTGTTATATCATAACAAAATTTCTACCCATGTCAGTAATTTTTGTTAAGATCCTTAATCTAATCAAAATTGTTAATAATAGGACGAATTTTTGCATTTCATCATCTCTTTTCTACTGTTTTTTTACGCAGCCGGTATATTTCTTTTTGTCTTTTCCCTCAAATGTTACGTTAACTATTGAACGTCGCATTTTCTTTGATCTGTGAGTAATGTCGCATGAGCAAAAGCATATTTTCAGCAAGATCAAAGCTCTGTCTGAAACAGGTATGGACATGTATTAAGCAATATAAGCAGACACACATTTCTCGTTACACTGTGAAGAAATGGACGCGGAAGAAGGATGGAAGTCTCTCTCTTCTCTCTCTCTCTCTCTCTCTCTCTCTCTCTCTCTCTCTCTCTCTCTCTCTGAATACGACTATGCTCATTCTTTAAATTAATACATTTTAAATACTGCAGGCGGGCGAGCAAGGCTGATGGATAGCTCCGTACTTATATGGTATAGGTAGGTACATAATCGGTACTCATCTGGATGTCATTTCACCTGGTGCATGAAATGTTTGTCAATTCCACTGAAATTGGCTTCAACAACGCAGTCGACTTCTATTGCAGTTAAATTAGCGAATATTATTAAATTAAATAATATATTAATGTGCGCCATGCATGAAGTAAGGCTGTTTGGCAAGTGTATCATTCTGCTCAACGATACTAAGCTTCAACTCTTGAAAAACTCGTTCGTAACCTGATACAATCAATCAGGACTTTATAGATGATTATCTTAAATGTCAACAAGGCGTCATTGGGAGGGGGCAGGGAGGGTCGTGACCCCAAGAAAATGAAGAAACAATGTATAATGTATTAAATGAATAAATAAATGTAAAATGTGCAAAAAATCGCCAAAAATTGCCCAAATTTGCCAAAAAATATAAAAAATATAAATTTGCCAAAATTGGCCCAAAAATATCAAAAATTTGCCAAAAATTGTCCGAAATTTGCTAAGAAAAAATTGCCAAAAATGTGGCCAAAATTTGTCAAAGAATTATCTCGTCCCCAAGAAAGTGTGAAATGACGCTACTGGATGTCAATAAACAATCTAATTTATTTTAACTAAATGAATTAATCACAGAAATACACTTAGAACCTCATATATTTCGATAAATTCAGATCAAGAACCGAATTAAACATAGCAGATGCCGAAGTAACTGAATAACGATTACTAATGAATTTATGCAAATTAATTTCAAATGCGAACAAAAGAAATAACCTTCTATGATGCCATCGCCGACACACTCTATAACTTAGTTTCTTTGCGAACGGTAATTAGGAACGATTAACAGTGACCGTTTTGACTGAGGAATCCCCCACCCGGTCCACTTTTTTGCTTATCAATTAGTTTGAAGAAAAAGTAAAAATATTAACAGATTGCAATGACCTTTTTCTGAATGACTAGTCAAAATCGAGATGCCCAGGCGCTACTAACTAGGCCCCCTATAACATTCTTTAATATCTTTAATCTCTTATCTTCCATCAATAATGATTTTAAACCAAAATATAATATATTTCATTTTCTTTGTTAACCGTCGCAGAGCCCACTATAGTTGCCTACAACGGCACACTTCGCAGCCTCTCTCGTCTCGATCAAAGCCGTTTTGACATTCCATTGCGCATCTGATCTCGCTGCACCCACCGCCACTATGATGACCCACTTCAGGGTTCCCATCTCTCGTTGGTCTGCACGTGCAGGTTTCGCATCCGTGGGAGTCGACCTGGAAACCAAAGGCGCAGTACTTCCTGCAGCTTCGGTCGACGCAGTCCGTGTGGACGGACGTCCTGGGAACCTCTCGGCATCGGCAGATGTCGCATCCGTCCGCACCCTTCTCGAATCCGTGTTCGCAATGCATTCGCTGAGAGCAGTCGACGCTAAGTCGGACGCCGAGGGCAACGCCTCATCTGCAGATGTCACACCCACTTGCGTCCTTAGCACTCCATGATTGCGACGGGATGGGCGTCGAGCGCAGTCAACGCAACGCCACCGTTCAGCAGCCGGGCGCAGGGCAGATGTTCAGCACATCTGCAGATGTCACACCCACTTGCGTCCTTAGCAAATCCATGAGCGCAGTACATTCTACAGGATGGGCGTCGAGAGCAGTCAACGCTAGCACCACCGACTCCTACAGCAGCCGGTTCAGCACATCTGCAAGTATCACATCCTCTGGCATCTTTGGCGAATCCCTCAGGGCAGTACAATCTACACATGGCTGTTGTGTCGCCACATCCTTCACCTGTAGAGGTAGCCGGACGAGGATTACAGGTGCATGTGGGACATCCTCGTCTGTTTAAAGCGTAACCAAAGGCACATTCGCTGGAGCAGACTCTTTTCGATTTGGGACACGATCTTCTCTTGAACGCCGCACTTTTGCACCTGCAGATCTCACAGCCTCGTCTGTCTTTCAGAAATCCTTCCGTGCATTCCATACGGCAGCTGACTTGAGTCGGACACTGATCCGTTGATGTGGAATTTGACGTTTCTGTAAAATCAAGACGAATTTTCACATGTATGAAGATATCCGCGTCCATGATCTAATTGCATCTCTATGACCATTTTGTATGAGCGTTCAAACTGTTATTTGAAAAAGGTGGAAAGAGATTAACATCGCATGCCTTTTATTTCACGGCTTTGGCCTTTAATTTACTAGGCGCTATTAATAAAATGTTTAAGATAATGGATAAAATGATTTAACATTCAAAGAAAATCTATTAGCTCTTTACCGGATGATACCTCCTGTCTTCTTTGCCAGTTTCGACGTCTATATCCGTCAACCTAAACCACAATAAGTTCGAAATTAATATTATTTAGCAAATCACTCAGAGGCTATGCATCATTGAGCCACAAATAGCATGGAAAACCCAAGACCGTTGGATCGCCTATTGAGAGGACGAAGAGTATTAAGTTCTTTAAGCGCTCAGATACGTGCATATTCTGCCAATGGAAGGGCGTCACACAGAGGACGGAAGATTGCCGAGTGGGTTACGCGATGGAGCGGCAGGCTGACGGAGCGGGTTCAAGTCCCGTTAGCGCCCCTAGTGACTTTCACACAGGCAGTTATGATACTAAGCCAGTTTAAATCATGCTAAGTTTTACGATTTTTTAACACCACATATAGTGCGCCATATATATTTGTCTACCTCCCAAGATAGTGAGAATTTCCATTGGTTTTAGTGAAATTAGTCTTAGTGAATTTTATCGACTTAACTCTGACAATAAAAAAATCCGTGGATCAAAATGCAAAATAAGTTTAGTCAAAGAAACCAACATATCGAATTACCTGCACAATGACGGCCACTAGAACGAGGCTGAGAATGATAACCGACTTGTTCATTTCTATTCGAATTCTGTTTCAATTCCAATGTATAAGAGTATAGCTTTCGACTGGTTCGATACTCGTACTGTTGTTCTGCTGAACATCCATACGGCAGTGGGGCTTATAAGCGCCTATCCGGTTGATACTCTGTACCCTTAGATATCGATAACATGTTGCTGCGACACTAGACGTTCACAGAAAGGTCGATTAATCGCTTCGAAAGAATAAGAGGTTTCAGCGTAAACTGAACCCGTCACAGATACCGCTTAACAGATCACTGCACAGCTACTCGCTAAGTGCCATGGGCGTTAGATAAACAGATCTCGTTACCCTGAGCTGCGATAAACACTCAGCACAGGTCAGTGGGTCATCATACAGGGTTCTAGTTGAGACATTCGATGAGAATAACATAGGTAGCCTACAGTTGTTTATAAGAAGAACGACTGATCCGCAGGGCCTGTTTTAACGTGCAGTAATACACAAAATGTGCAGTGATAAAATTAAAATGTTTAGTGGTAAAATGAATTTTCTGTGCTTTTCCGGACGAGCTTTTTTGCTTGTTTTTTGCGCGGATGTCCTCAAATTTTCTGAGTTTAGTGCAGTGATGAATTTTTCTTAAAATAGGCCCTGCTGATACCAGTTCAGTTTTGCAGTCGAGGCCTGAGAGTAACGATGCTGATAGACGCCAAATATCTTGCCGATGCCGAAAAACATTTCCGCGAATATTCCTTTCTGTTATTGTTATAAATGTATGTCCAAGTTCAATCACAAATACGCAATCAAGACATATGCCAACTTCTGTGATGTAGTCAGGATCCAGTGTGGGTTACATTAGGTATGCCTATTCACATGAGCTTAGCCTGATCCGACTTGGAAGGTTTGGAAAGAGGCGTCGTGAACTTCACCATCCTATTACCTTTTGATGTCATTGAATTCATTGTGTTCGTATTATTATTTTGATGTCATTGAGAAATAAATGATTCTTCTATCCTCAGAAATGTATGTTGACATTAGAGCTAAGAAGCAATTTTGCAGACAAAATGACAACTTATCAGCAATCGCCATATATCCCATAAGTTTCTCATCGGTTTTGCAAGTAATTCACAAATAATTCACCCCCGAATAGGGGTTTTAACGCCTCAAGCCCTCTAGCGGTGGCGCTAACGCATAAGTTATTCAGTTTTCTAGTTCATATAATACATTATTTTGGGAACGTTTATAAGTTTATCATGCATTGTAATAAATATGGGTCGTTAGAATGACAGATGGCGGCTCCAATCAGGTGAAAAAACGGGTGATATCGACACACTGCCCCTATTCAGTGCCTGCCTGCATCATATCTTTTGCCCCCATACAACCCTTGTAAATTAATTAGCTATTTACATTCACAGAACACTACAAGAATCTTTGCCCCAATGATTAGAAGGCTTGTCAAATTCAAACGGCCCCACTTTCCGCCAAATATATAACTGATTAACCGCCACTGGTTAGAATGACAGATCGAAAAAAGCAGAAATCAAAATGGAAAAATGAAACTGAAAATATCGACACACTGAATTGATACAGTAAAAGCATCATATTCATTGCAAAATATGCAATATTTGTAAATGTCAGATTAAAATTTGACCATTCACAGAACACTATTCATGAGAATCTTTGCGGCAGTTTGGTCTGTAGGCTTTGTCAAATTCATTTCCGCATTGACTTTTCGCGCGACCCAAATATATGACTGGCGTTCGAAGTGTTATTGATGGTACTGTATCAACACAAAGAATTGTTATCCTATAAACTATAGCATTATTTATACTGCCACACTGCCATTGCTTCAGCTTTTCGCTTAGTTTGATTTCACATCAGAATAATTAATTAATCGTTTGGTTTCTTTCAAGAATAAAAATCAAGTCGATTGGTTCGTTCAAAGCTATAAAGCCAGTGTTTATCCAGACTCCAGGCCTTTGGGGGGATTGAGGCCTTTGGGGATGGGGAATTGATTTGGCTGGAGGGAAGACACACAGTTCAATGCAAAATTTGTGTAAGTGCTGGGATTTTTGGGGATGTTGAGGCTTTAGGGCGAGAATCTCCCCCTAACAGACCTGATTAAAACACTGTGTAAAGCCTGTTTTTTCGAGCAACAGATGCACACACGTGTATTTGTTTATAAATACTATATATATATATATATATATATATATATATATATATATATATATATATATATAAGTGTGCGCGTGACTGTCTGCAAAATGTAGGGCTCTATATTTTCATCAAATCGTCAACTAGGATTTAATTGGGACTACGAAAACTTTGGAACTCACTGCAGACAGACACCTGTCTGTTCTGTTGTATGTCAGACTTCAGTTTAAGACTAACTAGTCTTCTGTTGCCATGTTAAACTGGCCTCGAACATCTACGTTAAACTGGCCTCGACCGCCAACTACAATGATACAATGACAAAACGCTTGTGCGAATGAAAATTTTATTTATTTGTTGGCTGGTTTTAATAGGACAATCCGAAAATTCTCTTACTTAGAATTGGCCACTGTCTACCCAGGACCTATGTTCCATTGGCTTCCCTCTTATAAGATCTCAAGTCAGACGCCACCTACCTAATATCTTATGCTTATCTCCAAATATTTACATATATCTCCATATACGTATGCATTAGAGAAATTGATTAGACAGTGGCCAATTCTAAGTAACTTTTCTTCGACTTGACAGTCTTGACTTATTAATAGATAATTAACACTGCACAGTATATAATACGTTATGTTAAAGTCGTTTTGGAAACTGCTTAAAAATTTAATTCCAAACGGCGAAAAATGCGCGCGGCCCTCGGCTTTCATCGCAGACACTTTTGCGGCCCTCGGATCAAAATTTGTGCCCATCACTGGCATAGTCCATCTTCTGTCAGTACTGATCCTAGGTATACGAATTTTGGTACTTGTTCTATTATTTCCTCCTTTAGTTTTAGATTAACTTTCCCTATCTTGTTCTTCGTGACCATTGCTTTAGTTTTCTGTGTATTTATTTTTAACCCCACTTCTTCTCCGGCCTTGCTTATTTCATTGGTTTCATGCATTACTGTACATTTAATAACTATTTTAATTATTTGTCTATATCAGGCATCTATTGCTTAATTGAACCATATCGGAAATTCCAGATGAATCTCACTCTTTTGCTAGATTCGCTTCTCAGTTTTAATTCAGTGCCAAACATAGGCATAGGCATATGGAACATACGAGGGAATTTGTAATAGACGCAGCTGCAAGTGTTACATCCATCGGAATCTATTCTGTATCCATAAGGGCAACGCAAGCGGCAGGCCGGACGCTGAGAACAATCGACTTTAAGGCGACTGGCTTCTCTCTCAGCCCGAAGCTTTGCAGGGTCCGGTCGACAATAGCAGGAAAGGCATAGACAATCTAGGACGAATCCATCAGGACAATCCTGTTTATATGTGTCTTCATCGATGCAGCTTACTCTGTCATTCGTGTGATCTTTATTTTCATTTGCAGAATCTTCATTTTTACTTGCAGAATCTTCATTTTTACCTGTCGAATTTTCAATTGGATTTGCAGAATCTTCATCATCGCTTGCGGAATCTTCATTTTTACTTCCAGAACCTTCGTTTTTACCTGCGGAATCTTCATTTTCACTTGCCGAATCTTCATTTACACTTCCAGAACCTTCATTTCCATTTGCAGCACTTTTGCACCTGCAGATCTCGCAGCCTTGTTCGTCTTTCAGAAATCCTTCAGGACATTCCATACGGCATCTGACTTGAGGCGGACACTGATCCGTAGAGGCGGGTCTTATTAATAATTCTGCAAATTAAAACAAATTTTCACTGCAGCCACAATAAGAATCACAGAGATTATTACTGTAACGAAGTTATTAAGTAGTGAGCGATAAATGTTAATAGTCAATAAAAAGTAAGACTGAGGTCCATTACTAATAATAGCATAATAAGAAATTGTTAAAAGATCTATAGAGTACAGGTACCGATAGTTCGTTAGGCGGCGCTAGTTTTTAGCGAGCAGGGAAGGAATTAATCAAGTAAGTTTAGCACACCACTCTTTAGCGGACCGGGAATCACTTAAATAAGAGTTCGTGTGAAGGCAAAGGGCCGATAGCTGAGGTCGGCGTGTGTATGGAAGGAGAGGTCCATATAGTGTTTAATAAGGATAGGGCACCTTAAGTGGAAAGCACCCGGAAAGGGAAAGCACCTTGTCTAAGGCATACGGAGATAGGAAAGCACCTTGAGCGGAGAGCACCCTGAGATAAGAAGGCACCCTGAAGATAAGTACCTTGAGACCGGAGCCCTCGAAGGTTTAAGCACTCTAAGAGCGAAGCGCCCCAGTAGAAGCACCATAATTAATCAACTGCATGCTAGTTAACTGTTTTCAGTGTCTATGTTAGAAGGTAAACCAGAAATACATAGGCCTATTTGAATGAAGCTAATGGAACTAGTTGACAGTAGTCTAAAGCAAAATCATTCTAAGTCCCTCACCAAGTAGTGCAGGATGTTCCCTCGATGCTCCTTGTCTAGGAGTTTCCTGCAGTGATGGCCGCGGCTTTTCTATGAAGTTTCTTGATATGCCACACTAAATCACAATTTACGCTAAATTAACTTTTCTATAAATAGCAAATTATTTAAAAATTCTTAGCGAGCCACTCATATAATGAAACGAGATTAAATCCAAGGCATTTCAAGCGCTGTGAGAAAACGTTGTGATTTCCATTAAAAACCCTTATCTATCGATAGAAGAGTCTCGCGTCGGATAAGCAGGGGGTGGGTCCAAGAAGGAAACCTTATTTTAAGTGCAAGGGTTGTGAACAAATGGAACAGTTTGGACGAGGTGGGAGTGACAGTTGAAACAATAAACGGATTCAAAGGCTGTCTCAGAGGTTATTGAATGTGGAATGAGGAGAGTTACTACAGTGGTTTTCACACAGGCCTACTTAGTCTCCTAAACCACTTTAAATCGCATTATTATTATTATTATTATTATTATTATTATTATTATTATTAATAGTTCGTAAGATAGTTTTATCATAATCGCCCTTATAGTAACTTGCTATCGCAACCCAGAAAGCTTGGCTTGGCACTGGTTAGTCTACGACAAGACGAAAATTTCTAACAGTCCTTAGGAAAAGTATACTAATGACTTCGTAATATTAAATCTATTTACAGTCATTTTTAATGCTGTTTAAGAACCGCAACTGTGTGTTTATAACATGGTCGTGGTTTTGCCAGAAACTCTGCAATCTTGAACCCGATAGATAGCACCATTACTAGTATAGGCTATTCTTAGAAATCATGAAAGTGAGTTTCTTTCTATAGAATGTAGTCTTGAAGAAACTTATCCAAGTAATCCAATTAAAGCAAGTTAAGTAAAGTTTTCCCATGCCCGGATTCGAGCATTGGGCCGGTGCTGATCTCCGTTCGCTTACACGCACAGCGACGCGGGTGGCATACATCATTAGCCTAGAGAAGGTTGCCAGCCTAACGTCTAGACCCGCGCTTTACTTCGCAGCCAATGCTGCTCCTCAATTTTGATGATACAATCGCCCTCTAGCGAGTAAGGCTGAGTCAACCTTAGGGCTCCTAAAGGGATTGAACCCCTTTCCGTCAGCGTACCTCCACAGCGTGTAACCATCTTCCCGCCCAAACTGGAGCTTCGTATTGAAGACTATGAGACTAATCATGCAACATAGGCCTACCTGTAAGTATAGTGGAAAATTGAATTTACACAAATGAATAGTAATATAAATAGACAGAATTACCTGTACGGTGTCGACAAATGAAACAAAGATCAGAATTATAATAGACGCCTTCATTTCTCTCGTGATTTTGTTTGTAGTCTGATGTAAATTATTGGGCCTATAGCACCTCAGTTGACTGGTTGGTACTCGTAGCGCTGGTGTGTATAGCTTCAGTACGCCCGTTGTGACGCTTATAAACGTCTATCCAGTTGATGCCTTGTACCGTAAGATGTGAAAAAGCGTGTTGCTGCAACATTTAGTATTCTCAGAAAAGTAGAAAAATCATTCTGAAAGATAGACTAAGTGCTTCAGCGAATATTGAAGTCAACACAGACAAAAATTGCGTACGTAAATCTCTGTGAAAACAGCTGTCGCCGAGTTCAGCGAGTTAAATATGAGCAGAGTTTTTATCTCTAGCCTTGATGAACGCGCGAATGTGCAAACTGTGATGCTGTTTTTGTAGCTTCTTAATTACACTATTTTCTTCGCCGTGTTTTCACTTTTGTCAGATTATGTGAGTACGAAATATTATTCAGTTATGATCAGGGATATTTTTACACTTCCTAACAGCCCCCGAACACCCAATTTGAGACCGATACCCCCAACATCCCCAATCTGGAATCTGAGCAGGGGAATGACCTTTTTTGCTTGTCAGACTTTTTCAGTAGAGACCGACCCCCAAAATATACCGACATCTCCCCCCAAATTGATAATCCTAGAAATAACCCTGGGTATGATTTATTTGCTAGTCTTGTTTTAGTTTCTCTAACGTTATTCTGCGCAGTCTGCAACATCTGTAATTTCTGAACCTAAGGATGTGCAATTTATTTCATTTGAAATGAAAGGCCTGAGGCAAATCATGAGAGCAGCAAAGAAAACGAATGAATGGGTATTGGATAAAAAAAGGGGTGCAAAGAAATCTATTGGAAACGGTAAGGAAAAGAAAACTGAATTACTGGGGACATATTTGCCATGCAACAAAACAGGACTGTCTAGAGAAAAACCGAATAAAAGGCACAATGCCAGGATCGCGAAAAAGAGGCAGACCAAGAAAAAAGTGGGAAGATAACATAAAAGTATGGACAGGACTAACTTTAATAGAGCAGGCGACAAGAACAGCAGAAGACCGTAACACTTGGAGGAAGGCAGTCCACAATGCAGCCAATCTTCGGAACGAAGACGGTTAAAGACAAGACAAGACAAGGATGTGAATCTTGTAACTTTTGCAGTATACACTTTTGTAGGACGTTTCATCTCTTGCCATCATCTTGAATACATCTTGTATACATAAATTATATTATAGCAGATAAAATGTGTGTATTGCATTATCTGGTCTTCTGACCAGATATTTCTTCTTAAATTCTAGCTAGTGGTACGGTACAGCTATAACTCTGAAATAGAAATGCTTGGTCCCACCTTTAGATCCCTCAAATTTCAAAACCATTTCAGCTACTACATATTAAATGCGTAGGGCCAGAGATGTCCATGGGTCAATTTTTTAGAACCCAACCCGTCAAAAAGAGAAAAACATAAGAACTATAGGTAAATTAAAGAATGTTGTTCTGGAAGTTCAAAGCACCTTGTTGACTATATCAAATCAAGGCACGGATGAATGTCACTGTGAAAAAACCAACCGAGAGACAAAAACAAGTAAACTAAGAAAAAATACAGAAAAATTGAAAACAGCATCACAAAGAAGGATCATACCAAACAAGCGGTAGCAAATAGAAAACACGTGTTAAAACACAGAGACGCGAATTATGGAGAGGAACTATGAAACAACTGTTTAATGTTGCAAGAACACAGCCTACAAAAGAATTCGAATCAATGCTGCATTGCAATAGACCAGTAAGTAAGTAAAATCTCGTAAATGTATATAGCGCTTTGGGAGTATTACAGTAGCAGTTGCTTATTCTTACGAGCTTAATTCTCCTTGAAATAGCTATAGGTAAGGTGGATTGTCGGCCGGGCAAAGGTCAGGGTATCCATGAGGCGGCGGGTCACGTTGTTATAGCTATGGAGGAAATGACTTTTGGAATAGGAATAAAAGCTTCTAAAGACAAAGCGGATAGTCAAGCAATAGCGTATATATGGATGGAAAGAGCATGTGGAGAACTCTAGAGCAGGGAAAGGACAACCGAATGGAATGAAACTGCATACTCCATAAGGCAACAGTATATTCAGAGGATCGAAAGAGCGTTGAAAAAGGACACATCGAACGGGGAAAATCTCAGGCCAGGCAAAGTTGCTCAGTGCAGATCGTGAAAGAGCAATAATTTACAGAAACCGTAGAAAAATTTTTATTCAACGTTTTTTATCAATGTGCGTTTTACTGTTTGATTAATTCATTTTGACTATTTTTTACAACGTTTTTTACATGTAAGTGTCCTTGAAATCACTTACGGTGTACTTTATCAGAACTAAAGAATCTTTGTTTTCCATTGGCTTTGAATAACCATTAAATTTCCAACTTCACTGACGACCTCCTTGACATCAGTGTCAATATTCAACTTATATATTAATATTATATCAATAATTGATATAATATTAGTATTGCTATTAATTTTGAATTATTGATCGCTATTAAAGGCCTATTATTCAGCTTTTTGGAGTCGAATCTGCTGATAAATTCGAAACTACTTTGTTCAGCGTTTGTTGTATTTCCAACTCTGCGTAACAAGGTTTGGCTATTTTGGCTCGCTCTTTGTCCTACGCTTTTCTCCTCGACATTCCGGTTGATCACTACCGTGACAATTGTGATCACATTACTGATTGTACGGAGAATGTACTACAGTGGCTGCACAAAAAATGGCGTAAAACACGGGGGGACGGTCCCCAATAATTAGTAGGAGGGGACAGAGTATCAATTATCCCCCCAATGTTTTGTGGCTTATGGTAACAGAACTCATTTCGCATTACCTTTTTTTGCTCGTCAGGATATTTATTTGGATTTGGACAGGGAAATATAAGGATGACGTTTTCTTGCTCGTCAAGACTTTTTGAGAGACGAAAAGGGAGTGTCTGACGTGACTTTATTTCTACCCCCATCCATGTTGACGCCAGGTTTACGCCACTGGCTGCACACTGTCACTGTCAATGTAAAATAGCACTAGTCAACCACCAAAACGCTTGAGAAACGATAGCAGCTAATTGTGACTCATTTATGAGCGTAAAAACGAAACTGACATCTTAAAATGTTCACTGGCACTAGTTTTCAATTTATTTATGCATTTCATACACTTTTCGAATGACCAGTAAAACCTGACCTGCAAGTTGATGATACGATACAATTTTACATTTCATTGCATCGCCTTCCAGTACTAATATTATTCATATGTGATTATGTTGCATGCAATTTGAGGAAATCTCCTGCAGTTCAACTGTTATTGGTTTACAGTTAATTTGTCACTGATGCGCTAGCATAGTATTTGCCTAAATTTTAGCAGTTTGCTTCAAAATTTTGATATCGTGCGTAGTCAATCAGCATATTTTCTTTCATAATTTACCAGAAACCCTAGTTTTCTGTCATAACTGGGCCGTAACTTCCAATATAATACCAATTTGTTTAGAAATTCTGTCTGTTGTCATCATGCAATCCAATCTCTCTGACAAAAATAACGTTCTGAGACACGTAAACTACGCATATATTTGTTTATCCATGTGTGCAAATATGTCCTGCAAAATGTAGACCATGTTCATAATTTTTAAACTACAGCAATGAATGAATTAAGACTATGATTACTTCAAGTGGTTTGGCAGTGACGTCTATAATGGAACTTTGAAATCTACTGCGACGTTTGTTTTTCCTAATTGTCAGACAGGGTCTAACTCTTACGCAATCGTTTCAATTTTTTACACCAAAGTCGTTTTCTACTTAATTTGTTTCAAACGCGACAAATGGCACGCTCGTGGGAATACTACCTCGTGTGACTGGCAAATGTCAATAAAAATCTCTGACAAATATAAAAATTTCTCTAAACGGGTCGTCCATAAATTACGTAACGCGGTTAGGGAGTCGGGCCATATGTTACGAAGTGTGACGACGGAAGGGGGGTCCGTAAATGTGACGTAACGCCAAAAATTTAAATTAAGTGATGACTTTTGACCTTTTTTGCTTGTCAGGGATTTTGGAGAGGGAAACAAATACAAGGATGACCTTTTTTGCTTGTCAGGATTTTTCGAGAGAAAAAACTACAAGGATGACCTTTTTTGCTTGTCAAGACTTTTCGGAATACGAAAATGGGGGGGGGGGGTTCGGCCCGTTGTTACGTCATATTTTAGGTGGTCTGACGTTTTGTTACGTCGCGTTACGTGAGGGGGGGTAAAAAAGTGCCAAAATCGCATTACGTAATTTATGGACGACCCCAAAGGAGAAGGGACCTGACGTGCGTCTTGATTTAAGCTCGAAAGAAGAAGCTTCTCTGTTTCTTATTGCCACTCAAGTCTTCCGGAAATGGATTTTATTGACAGAAATCGAGTTTATTTTAAATCTATTATAAAATCAATCTTTGCTAATAGCAGCACTCTTTAGTACGACCAGATTTAGTCGAGTCTAGTTTTGTCTAAACAAAGTCAATCCGCCGTTTTCAAGTTAAGTCTCTACTGTGTACAAGATGACTATCCTCATGAAGCAGCATGTTGATATTTAAATTTAGATAGCTATACTGTCAAAACAAAAACAAAATGGAAGCATAGCGATTTGAGAGAGAGAGAGAGAGAGAAGAGAGAGAGAGAGAGAGAGAGAGAGAGAGAGGAGAGAGAGAGGGAGAGAGAGTCGGTCCTGATTGGCTGTATAGGAAAATTCAGTTTTGAGGGAGGAGGTTCAGACACAGAGATGACTGCGACTTTGTGGTTGTTTTTGCACAGGCGCTCAAACAATCGACTACATCTGAAAACAACTACGACGAGAGAAAGACTGGCAGACGATCTCGCCCCACCGATGCCGTGAACAATTAGACTGTTGACACTTCGGTTTTACGGACTTTGAACCTATGAAGCGACATTATGGTTTTCCTTATCTTCTGTGCTTCATTGCAGAGTATATACAGTGTATTATATGCTAAACTTAGCGTTGAAATTGAACAGGTTTGTCGTAAAAATATTAAAAACCCACCATATTAGCTTGTTAGGAAGACTGAAAGCGATACTAAGAGGGGCCTGATACTACTTGAACCGCTGAAAATTCACTTACATTATATCAGATTAGATTGGCAGATTGAGATAGGCTGCACAGATGTATAGTGAAACTGGTGCTAATAAATTTTCCTTGTACTTCAATTCCATCAAATAATATATTTAAATTATTTCAGTTTTTATGATGCAAAAATCGAAAATCTAAGAAATTTAATTGAAAAGAAGCGATTAAAAGTCGTAGAGTTTAAACGCGATTAAACAAACGTAAATAGAGTTTAAAGAAAACCTTGACTATCGAATATTGCAATTAGTCTCTGGCTTTAGTAGCTACCAAAGATGTTGCATAGTCTGCTTTGTTTTGACAGAAATTCTGCATGCCTCAAATTAAAACGATCTCCTTTTTCTTATTTTTTGATATTTTCTGTAGAATTTCTCTCTTGTGGAGCTCCAAAAGTGTGTTAGACACATTCGTACCATGCAACCTGTCTCGTCTCGTTTTGCATGTCGGTGTTCCGCGCGCAAAGGTCTCAGTTTCTCGATGGTCTGCACGTGCAGGTTTCGCATCCGTGGGAGTCGACCTGGAAACCAAAGGCGCAGTACTTCCTGCAGCTGCGGTCGACGCAGTCCGTGTGAACGGACGTCCTGGGAACCTCTCGGCATCGGCAGATGTCGCATCCGTCCGCATCCTTCTCAAATCCGTGTTCACAATACTTTCTACAGGATGGGCGTCGAGAGCAGTCAACGCTAACACTACTGATTGCTACGTCCGCCGGGCGCAGGGCAACGCCTGGTTCAGCACATCTGCAGATGTCACACCCACTTGCGTCCTTAGCAAATCCATGAGCGCAATACATTCTACAAGATGGGCGTCGAGAGCAGTCAACGCTAGCACCACCGACTCCTCCAGCAGCCGGGCGCAGGGCAACGCCTGGTTCAGCACATCTGCAGATGTCACATCCACTGGCATCTTTAGCGAATCCAGGGCAGCGCAGTACATCCTTTCCCTACAAGATGGGCCGGACGAGGATTACAGGTGCAACGACATCCTCGTCTGTTTAAAGCTCCCAAAGGCACATTCAGCAGGTTCAGCACGATTTGGGACACGATATTCACAACGCTCTGGCATCTTTTCGTCTTTCAGAAATCCTTCCGTGCACTCTTTACGGCACCTGATTGGCGCACACGCTGGCTTGTCGTTGCATTCGCACAGCGTGCATCCGTTCTCGTCCACTTTGTAGCCGCCCGGACAGGGACCCCATCCGGATTACAGGTTGTCTCATCGGACATCCTCGCATGCTGTTTATCCGTTGTCGTCGACCAAAACCGTTCGGACACGTTTTCCAGCATCTGAACTCAGACACGCTTCGAATCGATTGGGAACACGATATTTTAAAATGAACGCCGCACCTTATACGCATGTGCATGGGTGTGACAGATTTCACACTTTTCTTGGGCCTTTGTTTGTTCGTCTTTTTTGGCAAATTTTGAAATCATTTTTGCACTCTTTTTTGCACCTTTTGAGCAATTTTGGCAGCTTTTAGGGCTTTGTCGTTTTTGGCAATTTTTGCAATTTTTGCAGCATCTATATCCGTTTATCGTCCACTTTGCTAGACCGTTTAGACCGTTTAGTCCTTACGATGCGTTGGTGGACGATGTTCGAAGACGACGTTGATCTGCGGAACATTGTCTCATCGAGTCTGCAGCGTCAGAGGGCTGGGCATGCGACGATGTTGCATCCGTTGTCGTCGACCATGAAACCGTTCGGACACGTCTTCCAGCATGCTGATTTTAACGACACGCGGCTGTCGAGAGCTTGACGGACGATCATTGAAATGTTGTTCAAAATGAATTCAACACATAGAAATTTAAAATCCTGCATGCGAAGAACACACGTGCATCTATTTCTAGTTATAAATTAATATTTTCATTTTCTTGGGGAGCACGGTGGCTCCCAGCCCCCATGACGCATGGGGTGTGGGTGGGTCTGTCTGTTGATGTGGGTGTGGGTGTGAATCCTAATTCTATATGATCGTTGAAGTTGTTTTGTTCATTCGTAAATGCTGCTGTTTCGCACTTTCTCCTAATTCTTCTTTCTATATTTGCGTGTTATTTAAATCATTATATAATTTTGAAAAATCTAATATTAGTAATTTAGTATTTAATGATGAATTTCAGACTTCGAGTTCTCTGGATTGTGCAATGTACAGGTCATCTGGTAACATCGCATTTCAACCTTGTTCTGTGCTATCTCCTTGAATAATATCTTGCGAATTGTAATTATAATTTTTGATGTTTAAATAAGCATTCATCGTCCAGCGAAGCGACATCATTCTTAGTCGTCCTTTTAAGTGACCTTATTAGATCGTTGTCATTTTGAAGTGACTTTTATTTATAATATCATCGATTTCCTCTTAAGGCGTGGCATGAATGTTGTCGAGGTCAGACGTCAAATGCTATATCGAAAACGACAAAAATCGAAATGAAAATGTCAATGCTTATGCCGGCGCAATATGATCGAGATACAATATACGCAAGTTTCTCATATAGTGATCAACAGTGTACCGTACAATAATTATTGCACAGCCTGCAGTTATATCTGAGTATTCGAATGAGTGTCGACCTATTTTTATTCATTACAACTCGAGCGCTTCGGTGACTTTTGTCAATGTCATTTTGCTTGCTCTCCGTTCAAGTGTTTGACTCAGTGGTCGAAGATTTTCTGGTTTCAATGTCCACTTCATACGGTGGACTTTGACATGACGTGCGTAGCGTTTTTAGTCTGAAGCCCAGAGCATTAACAGCATGGTGTCTGAGAAAATATACACGAAAATCGAATTCAAAACAGCTTGTCATGCAATGGAGATTAGACATTCAGTTTCTGATATCATCTGTGAATATTTGATGGCCACTGAACGCACTTGCCAATGCTACAGACTGATAATAATAATAATAATAATAATAATAATAATAATAATAATAATAATAATAATAATAATAATAATAATAATAATAACAATAATAATAATAATAATAATAATCATCATCATCATCATCGTTCTGCCTGCATGGCGGCAATAGTAGAAGATACGAGAGCATTCCAATTCACTCTGTCTTGTATCAATCTACATACATGCAGTATATGCATATATATGCATATATGTAGACTAATAATATATATATATATATATATATATATATATATATATATATATATTAAAAATTATATATACAGCAAAAAATATAAAATTGTTAAATTGTTCGTTTCCAAATCGCCTTTGATGTTTTCCATCAATCCATTTTTGGTCTTCTTCGCCCTCTGTTTCCTTCCCTGTTATATGTGTATATAGGCTTATAGCGCTTTTACTCAGAACAGTAATTGAAGGAAGAATATCAGGAAGAAAGACAAAAGGAAGACCAAGGAAGGAAGATGCTACTGGACTGGATGGTGAAAACAGAAACAACAGCGTCACAAGACCTTTGCAGAAATCAAAGAAGAAGCAAGACGCAGAGAGGAATGGAAACAATGGAGCCCTGATTCCCTGAACCTGTCCCAGGACAGAGAACGTGATGATGATATAGTGCTTTGTATTGTTACAGTGTAGTGCTATGCCAGTTCAGACTGGTATTACCTAATAATTACCTTCCACAAAATATTTATCTTTTACCTGACCAACTAGCTGGTCTTCTGGAAGGTTTTTTTACTCCACCGACCTAGAATATTAAAACAAGCAATTTTTAAAATAAATATCGCTGCTTTTGAATTTTCAATAGGATTAACTTGGGCTTGAATTATAACACGAATGCATTAATCAAAAACTACTCTTATAATCAAGCCAAAAGTATAGTTTATAAAATCCTGCTAAAATCTTACAAATATATCCATTTACTGTAGGTATATCAAGATGCATTGTACACGGTGTTTACATAAATGGGGACCATTTGTATTTTGATTATAACTTTTCCAAATGTAGAGCGATTTTAATGAAAATTATGTCTGTGCTGGATAGAAAAATTTGCTTTTATATGCGACATGATTGTCATTTGAATATTTTCTGAATATTCTTTGTTCCATTTCCCCTCTGCCTTTCCCCTCCCTCGTCATCGTCATCTTGCACTAGCGTAAGATTGCGTTTGGTCGTTAACGCATTGATCTAAATAAGTAATTTTAAAAGCGAGGCGTCCTATAAAAATGCTGATACAGTCATCGCTTGAAAACCTACAATCTACAAAGCACTTTTATTATTTCCTCAACTGAAAAATGCTAAAAATTTTTGTTCACTGGACTAAGTAACTAGCACTTCTATATGCACCATGCGTCAAGTCAATCTAGTAGGCCTACAACTAAATATGGCAAAAATTACAGAAGTCTACTTGAACTAAGTAAGTAAGTAAAATCTCGTAAATTTATACAGTGCTTCAGGGAGTAGTAGAGTAGTAGCTGCTTATTCTTAATTGCTTAATCTTTCTTGGGATAGCTATAGACTAGAGATGTTGTCGGTCAGCAAAATCCTACCCTATCCATGACCCGTGAAAAAACTTTTTTACCCTACCCTAGGGCTGTTATAAATGACCCGTAGCTATGAAGCAGTGTTGTTTCCCGACATTGGTTGATTTGGAGTTTTTGAGTTGGACCCGTTACAGTTACAGTTATTGAAACCCGTTATTTTTAAGACTATAGTTACAACAATGAAATAGTAATAGTAAAAATAAATTCTCAGTTTTAGTTACAGGATAATCAGTTACAAATTATTTATTTTCTGAGTTATTTTGGTAACAGCTATTTTCAGTTAATCGCCATTGAAAACATTAATTAAATTTCTAGAAGACTTTTTATTTTTTCTTAATAAAAACAACAATCACCAGAAGAATTTTCTCTCTAATTGATTGCCAAAATTAACTGATGATGTCAATGACGTCATCTGCATTTCCTATCGTTTTCAACATTGCAAATACATGCTGTCTGACAAAAAAACGCGAAATATTACGGGTAAAAACTATATACACAATTATTTTTCAGTTATTTTAACCGACCCGTATTTAAAATGTTATTTATTTTTACCCGTTTCAGTTACAGTTAACTGATTTTTATTTTTCCCAGTTAACTGATTTTTTCGGGCAAAGGTCAGTTAAAGGTGGCGGTAACTGAAACAACACTGAGTATGAAGGAAATGACTTTTGGATATAATGGTTAGATGTGTAAGAAATTGAGAAATAGGTCAGACTCCAGTAGCATCGAGCTTCGAATGAATGCTCACCTGCATGGCGGTTAGCAACAAGGCCACGCTCAGAAATATCACGACCTCCTCTTTCATTGTTTTTCCTGATTTCCTTTTCGAACAGCGGAATCTTTATTGCAGAATCCAAAGCAGAGGATTGAAAAAGAAACTGATAAAAGCGATAGACTTCTTCACCGCTGTCAGACTGATTCTTGCTGCGTTGAGTTGATGCTTCTTTGTTTCCCTCGTGAGTATTAGTTCTTATAGGGGCTTATGCTGTTGATACATTGAACCTCGTCGAAATCAAAACATGTTTTCAGGCTCTCGCCGTTCTTCGAATATCGTTCGATCACTCTGAAGATAAATAAACCAGATTGTAAAGTGAACTAGTTGCGTAAGTACAATACCAAGAACACGTGAGACTATTTGCTTGCTTTTCAATTTCTATGACTCTCGAAGCAACACGCCATCACGGTCAGAATTAGTGCTAATTTTGAAGAGTTTTGCAGCCAGATACCACAGACAGCGACGGAATAATAGAAAGCGCTACCATTTTAAAAAATGTCCTTAATATTGCATTGTGCTTGGAAATATTTGTGACAATGAATGGACTTGCGTATGATCGAATAGTTTCCAAAGTATCTTAATAACGCGGGGGTTCATTCTTCCTCGTAGACAATGAGTCGTTTCAATATTTATCTTTTCCGTCGGCGTAACGTGAGTCTGGTGCCAGCGCCCGGGGCAAAAGAGGGATTGCGCCCCTCAACCTACAACTTCTCCACAAAATGTCATGGCAAAATAGGTCATCACGTAGTATTCGCACATTCCAATAATACCAATTGTAGTTTCCAAAAATTAGGCCTACTTACAGTATTTTGTGAATGACAATATGTCAACCCATTTTACTATTTATTATTCCTTGTTTTTTAATATTTTTCAGTTGCAATTTTGCCTCCCCCTAAAATTTCGCGCTCGGGGCGACCGCCCCTAGCTTCCACGCTATACCACCGCTTATAAACAATTTACTGTGATAACAATTATTACAACTTATAAACAATTTACTGTAATAACAATTATTACAATCTAAGTGCAATTCTAAATATTAGTGAAAAATTATTCTTCTCTGAAATAGAATCCATTATCATAATCAAAGCATTGAAATTATTTCTTGCAGATCAATTTCACGTCTATTCATATTTTAACATTGTGTCGGGTCAACAATTCTACTTGCCAAAAACATTAAAGACATCAACTATTATAGCACTCTCTATCAATATCAAATTCAAATCAACGGACCGGTTCTCGAACAGCTCAAAACGTTTATTTTCGAATAAATCTAAATTAGACGCTCATAGTCTTTGATAGGACGCGTTTTTCAAAAAAACACAACACACAACATATATTGAAATTATTTTAAAATATTCGAAAATGATTTGAACGAAAGACAATGCATGCATACATCCTACGGCCACATGAACGACGACTATAGTGCACCCCAGTCGGTCACAACTACAGTTCCGTTTAGTTGGGAACTAAAGCCGTCGAGGACAGCCGTTTCTACAATAATTGTTCTCGTTCTGGCCAGTGTCTTAACCATGTCTATGCTATATTCAGAGTCGTTCTAGAAGATTTAGTTAGGCCTACTTGTGCCGACGCACGCTAGTACAAGGTCCTATTTGAAGACACAAGTCAGTCTTCGGCGGTTGGCCTAGAAGATATGCAGGTGAAATTCACATTCTGGGCGATTTGTAGCCTATATCTAATATAACGCTTCAATGCGATAACATTTCAATGAACCTTTCCTGTCTCTAATTCGGGCTTAGGCGAGAGCTAAAATGTACCGGCCTATTTTTCGGTATAGCCGCCCCAGCTATGACCGCCCCACCAGTTATGACCGCCCAATTTGGCGTCCGCCCCAGCTATGACCGCCCCTGTTATGACCGCCCCAGCTTTAGCTGCCGTCAGTATCGTTTAGGGTTAGTGTTTCGTGTATGGTTTATGGTGTGGGTAATGATTATATGACCCCGTACGGGTGCAATACACCGTTTTTCGTCAAAACCCATAGAGTAACTGGGGCGGTCATAACTGTGGCGGTCATAACTGTGGCGGTCATAGCTACCACCTGTAACCTATTTTTCTGTCTCCGAACACTTAAAAATAAATAAATAAATCTGCACCGCATAAATAGCAGCGGTCAAGATTTTTGGGAATGGGCAATTTATTTGATCAAATTTTAAATTCTTAGAATTATTTTTCCTATTTTCATTTATGTAACTGGTCCAACGACTTCTGGTAGCAAATTTCTTAATTCACATAATAACAACATTTTTCTATATTTATACTAGGACACACATTAATTAAAGTACCAGAATATCGCAAACATCATATTAAAGAAGCCTTCCATGCAGGCTTGCCATTATAATTCCAGCAAGCCCACAAATATTTAGGGTTCGATCGTAACCCTTCCAGTGGCGTATTTTTGCTTGTCACCATTTGAAGGATGATATTGATCCCTCTTTTCGTCTTGTCACTTGTTAAATAATGTCCTCAGACCCTGACAAGCAAAAAGAGGTCGTCAACTTTTTCCAAAGTTGTAACCTCTGTCAGGTCGAAAGTGTCTGGCCCCCCTTACCAAAATTCTAAATACGCCACTGGTAGGTTCATTTTGCTTTACCTTGTTTCTTCTTCGGAGTCAGTCCGGTTTGAGTTAGATTATTATGTGTCTATTGTATAATGATGTCGAGCGGTGAGTATAACGCGAACTTCAAAGCAGCGACCGGCTCCAAGCTAATTTTTATCCACTAGTTGCTTCGCCAGCAAGCTGCATTGCTGTTGCCAATATGTTAAAACGATTGATCTGCATATTACTTACGACCCTCAAGCAGCGTGAAAACGCAGCCCACCGAATGGAGGAAGTATTGATGAGTACATTACCTGCTCTTACCTGTAATTTCACAAAATGTCATAATTTGAAGTTTGAACCGGGAGACGTCGAATTAATTAGATCACCTGTACACTGATACTTTCATTGCCACCTGTCATCGAATAAGATAAGCGTCTTGCGTCAATATTTCCGACTTTCAGCTTCGTGCTTATGATATAAAACCGACTCTGCTCCCACTTAACAATCAAAGGACGAGTTTGTTCTGAAAAGAAAGGGCTGTGCGATAGACTGGGGCGCTGGGCTGTAATTTATGTTGCAAGTAAAACGAACTCAATCATTTCAATTTTTATCATTTCTCTTACCTTCTCTCTATGTCTCTCATTTATGTTGCGCTGTGATCCATTAAGCAAAACATTCATTTCTAACGATCTTCTGCTGAATCATACGAACAAGTCGAACATAGGATTGTGTTTATATTTCCATTTGTTCTTGTCTTGGTACCCACGCCTGTACCCAGTTCTCCCACCCGCTTCCAGCTCACATGCATGCATCACCTGGTACCTACTCCTTCTGAATCCGTCGTCGGCAGGCTGCTGGTACCAGTATCCTCCTTTCTCCGTCGGTAAACCCAGGTCTTGGTACCACCGTTCTATCTCACGTAGTTCTGACGGGAGAGAGTTCCAGAATTCTCACGGTCTCTCCCCCTTCCCGAACAATGGGTACGCATTTGCCCCTCAGCTATCGGCCCTGAGCATTGAATCGGATCCTCCTTTTATTACTTGAAGACTAGGAATCTGAATTATTCACTAAAACGGTGGTGTGTCTAAAACCGAAATCGTTCCTTTCTAATATCTCACTGTCAACTGGTGTCACCTACCGAATGATCTTACCCTCGCTCACTTTATATTTTTTAGCGTCCGTGGCGGTTCCAAGATTACCCCCTGACTATTTTTTATTATTATTTTTAAAAAGTCAAGGGCTGCGGATCAGATTTAATTTTTCCGAAAGTATAAAATTATTAATCTTTTTAATTAACTAATTTTTGATTTGTCAGCACTAACATGCACTTTTCCTGCTGGATAATTCTATAGCGAAATGCCCAGGTCAAACCAGAACGCCTAAAACAGAACTTTTCTAAATGAATATTATCTAACGTCATATAAAATTCAGACCAACGAATAGTACTTTTAACATATTTTTGTTCTCTACACTTCATAGAATATCAGTGGTACGTCGTTTATCCCGATTACACTGAACAGCATTACAAGTAGGCCTAGGAGTTACGATGCATTTCGCCAGACATGGTGCTGTGTTAACTTGATCAAAACTTGCAGTCGTTAGATGCAGTGTTCGATCTTTCAAAAAATGATTTTTCAATGCTTGTCCTATCTATTTAATTAACTGACTTAGGCTCGTGGTAGTCCAACCTATATATATTTACCAATTACCTGACTATTGATTTTGCTATTATTGGTTTTAATTGAACTATATTATTAATCTTTTTATCTATTTTCTATCTATATGCACTCTGCTGGATAATTCTGCGAAATGCTAGGTCAATCCAGAACGCCGAAAACAGCAAAATCAGAACTTTTTAGAAATGAAGTTACGTCATATAAAAATGACCAGTAGTAGCATGGGTTGTTCGAACGCTTAATAGAGTGCGTTGTTTGCCCGATTACACTGAACAGCATTAAAAGTAGGCCTAGGAGTTACGATGCATTTCGCCAGACATCTGTGCTGTGTTTTTCCACCGACACTTTGCAGACCTACCCAGACAAAGGATTTTACAAAACATATTTGTCCATCAACAAATTGAATACTGACTAAACTACGCGGTTATTACATTGCCCATTTGTTATTGATAAATAGTTTATCGGAATTTATAAGACAATTCTTTTTAAACTAATTAATATTTTGCTTTATCAGTTTACTCCTCCGTCTTTTCTCATCTATTCTGAATATAAAGTCTTCATTCAATATTAATTTAAACTGTGGAGTAACATTATCTTGTAAAGTCTTATCTTATTATTGCATCCTTTTCTCAGCTCAATACAGTTCTTGTGGTATAGTTCTCTTGCGCTGAGGATATATTTACGTTACAGCTTACAGTTACTTGCCATAATAGTAGGACTAAATATGCCTATAACTAATTTATTAGATCTTGTCTAAGAGTGAACACGTCACGAAATACCACGGTATATACCGGTATAACGGTATTTTTACACGGTATATTACCGTCGAGCATTTACTAATACCTCGCATCATTATATTTTAATACGAAATTAATGTAAGCATCCTTTGGAGCTTTATCAAAGAGATTTGCGCTCAACGCAGGAACCAAATGTGAATTTGACGAGCTCAACCGAAACACGGGATGATGAACTCAACTGCTAGAACATTTACCCAAAAGACACGGATAGAAAATAGCCAAGCTTCCCCGTCATTTTTGACGGACAAACAGCTAGTCTAAAATATAATGACTTCGTGCAAGAAACGACATCATAGACAGCGGCATTCGTTTAATTTGTCACCGGTTATGACGCATGTTCACAAAAGGTATACAGAATTATATAACTGCTTTCATTTGCAAATACGCTAGGCAATATGCATATACAGTGTATAAACATTTAATGCGACTACGAGTCGTAATGATCGTCTTAATGCGTTTCTGGTTAAATGGCCATTCCTGCAAAAAGGCAGAGACAAACACGTATGCTTGAAATCAAGGTTCGTACGGGTCTGTACCGTCCAAACACTGACATCTTTCGCAGCCGCTGCCATCTCTCACGTACCCGTAGCGACAGCGCAGCCTGCAGGTTGACCGGATGTTGGGGCAGTACTGACCGTCTTGTCTGTACGGCTGTCCGCGATGAAGAACCGTCGACGAAGGAAGACAGACGCGGGTGTCGCAGGTGGCCTGATTGACGTAACACCCGAAGGCGCATTCCCTCCGGCAGGGCAGGTGAGAACAGTCGTGCAGGAAATGAGGAGGGGTCAGAGGCGCGTGATCGACGCACTCGCACAGGTCGCATCCCTCGGCCGTCTTCTTGTATCCGTACTGGCACGACAGTTGGCAGAGGTTCTGCGGACAACCGGAACCGGGATAGGAGCCGGGATAGTAACCGGAATATCTCACCGGTTCCTGGTCGACGCCGAATACCGGCGGATTTCTGCATTCACACCCGCGGCATCCGATGCGCGGATGGTCGACGTACCCGTTCTCGCACTGGTTGGTGCAGTGCGACTGACCGCACCCGTTCCTCGAGTAGCCGCCGCCCGACCGGCAACCGCAGCACTGCTGCAGCTGGGGGTAGTGGGCCCGCGGGCACACGGTGGGACAGCGAATGCGCGAACAGGAGGACGAGTCGCCGCAGTCGTTACCCGGGCAGCGTCTTCTGCATTCGCACCTCTGACATCCGCCGTCGTCGACCACCTGTTCGGTCTCGCAGTGCGAAGGACATCGCGGCGGAGGACATACGGGGCTTTTGTTGTTGCATTCGCACGAGTGACACCGTTCGTAGCCTCCGGAACATCGGTTGGGACAGTGATCCCAGCAGTTATCCTGGCCGTACGGACGTTCTGGGTATGGGTTGCGGTAAGGCTCCGGATAGCCGTAAGACCTGTCGCGATAATCGTAACCGAACCGGGCCTCGTAATTTCTGTCGGACTTGCCTAGACAGAGGAAACAGAGAAATCCGAGAATGCTTTACCTGCGAATTGTGCGCACACAAAAATCGCGCAAATCGTAACACGAATGAACAATTAAAATACTAGCGATAAACATTGATAATGATAATGGTTTTGGCGCCTTTCGGCTGCCTAGCACGTGTATGCGCGTGCCTCGGTGAATCGCCGTCGTTCTTGGCGGTTTGCCGGCATCTGACGCTTGTTTTTATAGCGCCTAAAGTGCGGACAGTGACCTTCTCGTCGTTATTCGGGTGGTCATCTGCACTTCTTACCGGGCAGTTTTGGAGTTTTTTGGTCGTTTGCCGTCGAGTGTCTGGAGTACTCTGGACCGTCATCTTTTACCGGCCGCCATTACATCGACGCGGCCGGTAGCAGTCTAGATTATAGACACACGCTCGAAAATGCTACGACGCTACAGTCTTTTAGACTGGATCGAACAACTGCTGCCCTAATCTTCGCCCCCGGAATTCCATCTCGGGTCGGATCCACCAAGCTCGACGATGGATAATACTCACGGAACGACCGCACATTGGGAATTTGCCGCCTAATCTTGCCATGCGGATAGTTCCTTAGAACATATCTGCGGAATAATTTCAACATCTTCTTCCGTGCTTCGTCGACATGTCTGCGAACGTTTCTGCTGTGAAAGACCGCTTTCTATAGGATTCACCGCCGTTTTTGTTGGAGGTCGAATTCCTTCATTCCACCGAAACGGACTTTCAAGATTGTCATCCTACGTTCGTCATTGGCATGCTAGTGATGTCAAATCGCCTTTGATTTGGGCCTTCGCTCTGTTACGGCGCTATAGAAGTCGTCTTGGAATAATAAAGTTTGGAGTGGTTCGGGAGGGTAGGCCCTGTGTGAGAAATATTGGGCGATTTTAATCATTTGAGTAGCCAGGGTTCCTTAACAGAGTGGCTCAATCGTTCCTCTAAGCCAATTTGATCGGTCGGTTTGGGGAACGTCATGATTTCCACAACGGGATCTGGGAGGAGTCTTAGTCTATACATTTATGGAAATTTTGGATTCAAATATTGGAATTCCAAGCATCTTTTCATACTCAATGACAGCATATCAGCAATCATCCTACCTTCGAACTGAAAACATTTTTTTCTAATTGACTTTGCACGAATATCACGACCAGACTAAATCGTATAGCTACGTATAATTAATTTCAACATAATAATAATAATAATAATAATAATAATAATAATAATAATAATAATAAGGTTTAAAGTGGTTCAAGAGGGTTTTCTCTGTGTGAGATCCACTTTATAAAATCCGCATGCCTAAATATTTGAGCATACAAAAATTATCTGATTTCTTAACTGCAATATTAGAACGCAACCTAGAACTTGAACACATCAAATGACTGATTCCTCTTCGAGGCACAGGGTGGCGCAAAAAGTGGACTATATTAATGTAAACCTAAATGCGACTAGTCTGGTTTTTTTGTGCCACACTGTATGCTTTTGATATCATGACTGATAAAAGTGACGTCAATTCCCCTACCCAGACATTTGTCTTCGCATTCTTCTCTCGTCTGAAAACGATTTCCCTTTCCGCCGCATCTCTCTTCGGTTGCGTTGACGCATCCGTCGATCCCTTCCGATTCGAAGAACCAGGTAGTATCGAAGCTCGACTGGCAGATCTCTCCTTCATTGAAAAGGCTGCACGCGCCTGTGTTAGTTAAAAGCGCGCGCGTCACATCTCAACTGCAGTGAAGAAAGCCCTAGCGGAGTGGCCTGCGTCTTAAAGACTCTGTTTCCGAATATCTCTTACTATAGGATACGTCTCTTCGCTTTGGTTTACTTTTAACCCCTTAACTGGGCAACTATTTGTAACTCAATGTAAAATGGACGAGCGTGACTCGGGGCGCCCAGTTAAGGGGTTAACTGAACAGTCAAACCAGTGGCGGTTCCAGGATTTCTTGGTTGGGGATGAAATGAATTCATAGGAAGTTGGTGGGGGATGAAAAGAGAAGGAAAAAATCAATAAACTTTGCCCTAAAAAGAAAAGGCTAACCAAGCAAAAAGACAATTTTCCTCGAATTTTACTAGACGTTCACCGAAAAATAGGTGACAAGCAAAAAACCGGTCACCCCCAGTTTTGCCCCGTCATTTTACGTCATTGACTTTTACCCAAAAATAGTTTGACAAGCAAAAAAAGGCCGGTGGGGGATGCATCCCCACTCATCGCCCACATGGAACCGCCACTGCAGTCAAACGGACTCCAAGCGATTCCGCAGGTGAAAGATCGTTGCAGGTGAGAGGGGTTAAGACGGGCTGCTGTACGCCAGTAAAAGACTCGTGAATCAGAATAAGAACAAATACCATACGATCAAAGTACCGCATGGTCGTATACGTTTTATACTGACAAGGACGTTATATGTCGGATAGCGTACGCCAGAATTGATGAATGACGTCATCGTATGCGCTGCGTACACACACACACAAAACTCTTCAAGTATCGCATCAAGGTCGGGCTCACCCAGTATGCTACTCGGCAGCATACTGCACTGGATCACTGCTAGGTAATAGAGTCTTGAAAAAATTCAGTCTGGATGGTATATACTTCTGCTGAAAAACAATGGCAAGAAATAAAAGAAGCTGTTAAAGAGACAGTCCTGGAAGTTATTGGAAAATGGAAAGGAAACTCTGAAAAAGAATGAATGAACCAAGAAGTAAAAATATTTAAGACAACAATGAAGAAAATTACGAATCAATGGAACAGACACACGTCAGAAAAATTAAACGAAAACCGAAGGAAAAGATAGAGAAACATGGATAATGGATATTCAAGAACTGTGAAGAAATACAAAACCATTATTTCAATGCGCACAGGATCAGGGATGCCTATAAAGGAATAAAAAGAATAAGTAATGAATTTCAAATGAAAATTGCTACCAACAAAAACAAAGAAGGCACTACAGGCGTACACTCACACAAGATCATGAAATACAAAAAAGATGGAAAGACGCTTCGAGGAGCATAAATATAATTATAGCCTAAATACTGCAACAGATAAAGACATACAAATAATATGAACTTTTATAAAACCACAGGAAACATGCGGAAAGAAGAGATAGAACAGGCAATAAAAATAACTGAAAAGGTACAAAGCACCAGGAATAGATGACATACCCGCAGAACTGTTAAAAGCTGGTGGAAAAACAGTGATAGACCTGCTCGAAGACCTTTTCAATAAAATATGCAATGCTAAAACAGTTCCAGGTGATTGAGAAAGAGGAATAATGAATAATAATACATTACTAATAAATAGTAATAATGTTATTATTATTATATATTAATAGTAGTAGTAGTTTATTAATAGTAGTAGTAGTAGTAGTAGTTGTAGTATAGTAATTATAGTAGTAGTAGTAGTAGGAGTAGTAGTAGTAGTAGTAGTTGTTGTTGTTGTGGAGATGGTGGTAATAGTAGTAGAAGTAGTAGTACTATCAGTAGTATTATGGCCTAATAGTAGTATCAGCTAAGCGCTATTTAAATCGAACATCTGCATTTTAATTTAAGAATATCAGCCAGAGAGATTGAAGTCGATTATAAGGAACTCGCCTTCGGACAACTCGAATCTGTGCAGAGTTCCTGCAGCGTCTCCATCGACCTGAAATAATATTATTAACGTAAGCAATTTGAAACTTAGCACAAATTGTCCACCTTGGAAAGCTATTCACAGCAGCCGTTTTAGAACTAAACAAAATCAGTCGCATTCTGCCCCCCCCAACCCCAGTACATCCACACAATTATTAAAACGTCGAACATGCAGCAGAAGCAATTAACCACTTATCGAAACTTTCTATCCTTCCGGTAGACAGGAGATTCAATAGATGAAAATTTCTACTATATAATGTAATAAAGGACTTACATAGCGCCTCTTAAATATTACATAGGATCTCGACTTGAGAGTCGTTTGATAAAAAATGAGACTTTAGTCTTCGCAATGAACTGAGTGGTGGAGTGAGAAACGAGGCGCGAGTGGAGTGGAGTGGAGACAACTCACTTCAGAGACGGACCAGTTGTTCTGAATGACCGACGCTGGGCGAGAGTGGTACATGATCTAGGGACATGAATCAATAGAGAGAAGCAAGAAGTGGCGGTTCCAGGATTTCTTGGTGGTCGGATGAATGAATTCATAGAAAGTTGGCGGGGAGATGAAAATAGGAGGAAAAAGTCAGTAAACTTTGTCGAAAAAGGCTTAAAAACGGGAATTGTATCCCAAATTTTACTACACTTCAACCGAAAAATAGGTTGACAACAAAAAAAGATAATCCCCAGTTAGTTTTACTATACTTTTAGCCAAAAATAGGTTTACACAAGCAAGAAAAAGTAATTCCGAAAGTCCGGTGGGGGGATGCATCCCCACTCATCCTCCACGTGGAACCGCCACTGGAGGCAAGTGATGTGAATTTGTGGAAAACGGTGGGGGAAAGATTCAGTAGGCCTAATGTAGGAAGGTTCCTGACGTCGAAGTGCTGCATGCCGCAAGAATGACATAGGACCTATTTATACTCAACGCGGTCAGATCAGAGCTGGGTTGCAAGTGAAGAGAGGTCAACATAGAAACTCTGAGATACTGGAGTAGCGAGGAGCCTTTACCAAAAGACGAGATGCAGCATTTAGCACAGATTGCATGCAGAGTGGAAGGCAGGCTTTTAGGGAGACCGAAGTGCATTGCAATAGTCTAATATACTGGCAACAAAGGCATAGATCATAGATAGGCAAAGGCATTATCTTTTCTGATTTGGCTAGAGGCATATAGAGTGAAGAGTGAGTTACTCTAATTTGTCTGAGCTAGTAGAAGCAGAACCAACTGGTTTTTGAAGAATATGCTGCTATCAATGTAAGCGCCAAGATTTTTGACGGAGCTTGAGAAAGCTAGATTACTCTAGAAACCAGAGAGTTCAACAAGTTATGTCACTAGGTTCGATCCCCCACTTTTAATGGGACCTAAAATTCTGAAATTCTCTCCCTGGCTGCTAGATCTTCCAACTATTATTTCAAAATATAAGCTTAACCCCTTAACCGTGTATTTAACTGTAACTCAATGTAAAATGGACGGATATATCCGGGATCCCCAGTTAAGGGGTTAAAAACGCATATCTTCCAATCGATTGATGCTCAATAGGTTCTACTTTTGCTACCAACTAGTGCTATAAAAGTACTGACTGATCTCGTTAAATTGTATTAACTTTACGTAACGATTACCAACTTATCTTAGCTATAAAAAGTAAAGTAAAGTACTAAATTACATTACATTAGCTGTTACCTAATCTTTCTTGAAATAGCTATAGAATATCGGTAATCTTTAGCGGCGGGTCAGGTTGTTGTTGCTACGAATAGGAAGGTTTTAAGTTTAGACCTAAAGGTTTGAGGAGACATAACGTTAAAGGAAATATTACTTAAATGTCGTATAGGCTGCGTTCAAGAGATATTACAAACTAAAGTATTGTTATTAATTATACCAAATCGAATGATACTCCATGAGTAAAACGCTAATCGTTTCTGGCTGCCGTCATTATTTTAGCACTGAAATGCATTTTTTTTAGGCAGTTGAAAGGAATTCTCGTATTAACAGCATAATTTTTAAAGCAGTTAAACGAAAAATAAGTCAATCGTAACCACAAACCCGACGACTGATCAAAGCCAGTATAACACAGCAGCACGCTGATAAAAAGTGGTGTTCCATCGTCGCTTCTGACAAGACACCTCCGAGACGAGAGTGGTTGTGCCAAACCAGATCTAAAACCCATCGATTTAAATAAAGAGGCGACCTGTTGTAAACAGGCAACACAAAAGACGTTTCAACGTTGCCCTGTGTTGTAAAACGAAAATAGGGTCAACAGGGCTTCTGGGTTGTGCGCTCGAATTGGTTAATTGTGTCAAACGCTAGACGGCGCCAGTGGCGGCTCCACCGGGGGGCCAGGCGGGCCCGTGCCCCCCTATTGAGTGCCTGGCCCTCCAGTGCCCCCCCCAGTTGGGACCCTATACTTAATGCTAGATACATTAAACAACAAATGGTTGGCCCCATGATTAGACGTTGCTACCCCAACGGCCCCCCCCCACTTACCAAATCCTAGAGCCGCCACTGGACGGCACCAATTTCGATGACATTCGTAAAGTAGAATTTGTTCAACATTTCGATAGTCTGCAGATATTAACCATCGCTGCCATGCAATCGACAACATCGGATTTTCACAATTAATTATGCCAAAATTGAGAGGTTTGCTAGGCAGTGTTTATTGTAGACCTTCTCTGGGGGAATCCCACCCCCCCAACAAAATTTTTTTTTAAATTTTCCCCCAAATTTTTTATATGTTGCATGCGGATGAAAATCTCCCCCTCTCAAAAAAAGTGTGACAACGGGGGCTTTTATTTTTTTTTGGAGAGCGGAAAAATATAAGGATGACCATATTAGGGAGGTTTTAGAAGAAAGAAAACCTTTTTTTCTTGTCAAGGTTTTTGGAGACTCAGACCTTACCCTCCCCCCAAACATTTCAAAATCCCCTCAATGTCAAGGTGGCTAGAATAAACACTGTTTGCTACACTGTAGGTCTGTGGTACTTAATTTTGTGGCACTTAAATCCAAATTTCTAGGTTTCGATGAAATAAGAAGTTTACCTTTTAATACCTCGAAACATGTATTCCTATTTCAGTCGAAAATTATTATAATTATTAGAGCAGACTAACGGCAAAAGTGTATAGACTTTATTGTCAATATCTTACGAATATTGGAAATCCACGGAAGCATTCAAATAGGCCTATAAAGATTGAACCAAACGACGAATATACGTTCTATTTCAAATTATTTAATTGGTACAGAATACAGTAGAACATCGATATAACGGAACCGGTTATAAAGTATATTTGGTTGTATCGTTTCGTGTGATGCGCTATCGTATTGGATGGTATTGAATATAACGTACATCGGATATTGCGTACTAGATTTTGCAGACCCTCTGAGCAAGTCATAACGAAGCTCTACTGTACTTGATTGAAAGACTACATACGGATCGGATGCAAATAGAAGAAAGATGTGTCATTTCAAAAGGGTCATCCACAAATGACGTAACGCACTTAGCGTGGGGTTCAAACATTTGTGACGATGCGTTACGACGGGGGCGGTCTCCAGAAATGTGACGTCACATAATAGTAAATTTTTGTTAGGTGACGACCTTTTTTGCTTGTCAGGAAATTTTAAAGGAAAAAAGTAAAAAGTACAAGGGAAAAGATGAGGTTGACCTTATTTTGCTTGTCAAGATTTTTCACCGGCGATAAGGGTAGCGTACGCTTTGACGTCATATTCTAGGGGTCTGACTTTTTGTTACGACGCGTTACCTAGAGGGAGGTCCAAAAACTGTCAAACTCGCGTTACGTCATTTATGGATGGCCCCAAAGTGCGCCTAGTAATCAATCTGTTGCGAATTTCTCTGCATCTTGTGAACGCTTTTCTAATTTGCTCGCGCGACCTGACATTGAACTTCGCGTCCGTTGTTTTTAAAAAACAGGACTTTCTAAAACCATCCATTCTTTCGGAATTCGTGATTATCCGTCGTTCGTCGTTCGATAAAACCGCAGAACAAAGCAACTGCATTAAATGAATGAAGTCAACGCTTTTTAAACTGTGTCTACAATTTGACGATAACAGTAGGACCACCTATGTGTGCTGTGTGTTTGCTTAAAGACGTGTCCGCATGAAAGACGATGAACATCCATGCGCGACCTTTGTCTTAAGTATCAAGAACGCTGAGAGAGCGAACATCATCCGATTTCTGTAAGATCTGATTATTTTTTCGACCCATTTTTATCGCTTTGTTTGCAAAAATGTTTACAAAGAAATTTTCAAGAAATCCTGGAACCGCCACTGTTCGTTTGTATATGCATTAAATTATAATCTCGCAAATTTTGTGAGTCGTAGTTCTAACCGATGCTCTCTGATTTCTATTAGGGGCCTAAACGGTGCAGAAACGACGGCAGACTATTCTTTGGACCTCAAGCAATCGAGATTCCGGGTTGCGAATAGAAACTCGCCGCTAAAAATACTCGCAGTTGAGTTTAATCGGGTTGCGTACGAGACGCAGAACGTGGGAAACGTTCGTCGTCGCGAACATGAAAAAGCGAACCCTGTAACGAATTTCCGAGCCATCTGGTCAACTGAATTACCAGCAGAATATTCTCAGCAAGACATTTCAAGAGATTTAGTTGCTAACTTCATTGGTGAGAACGACGCACTCTAGTTTTGTGTAACCACAGAAACTCAAAAATAGAAAAAAAGACAGAAAGACACGTAACATACACATCGTGTACCGTAAGATTTCGATACAGAAACAGTGGCTAATAACGGCAAATGGTCAAATACTGTTACAATGATCGATTGGTTATATATGAGTCTAAGTCAGAATCAGTAGCTAGACTAAAGCGTTGTAAAAATTTTCAATGAGCAGTCCTCGCTCATCCCATCCCTTTTATCTACCGCAATTCTTAAGACAGTTCTTGATTGTAACCAAGAAATATAAAAAGTCCGAGAGTTTAAAAAGACACTGTTGTACATCGCAATGCCAAGTATCTACAGTGGCGGCTCCACCGGGGGGGCAGAGGGGCCCGTGCCCCCTATTGACTGCCTGGCCCCCTAGTGCCCCCCCAGTTGGGACCCTATACTTAATGCTACATACATTAAACAACAAATGGTTGGCCCCCATGATTAGAAGTTGCCACCCCAACGGCCCCCCCACTTGCCAAATCCTAGAGCCGCCACTGAGTATCTAGTGCAACCAAGTACAGAGAGGCGTAAGAGAGAGAGAGAGAGAGAGAGAGAGAGAGAGAGAGAGAGAGAGAGAGAGAGAGTGACGTAGATTAATGATTTCAATCGATATTAAAACATATCCACACATAATAGACACTTTTTGCCCTTGGTACCTCGTTCCTGAGGGACTTATGATAAAAATTGCACGGAAACATATAGAAATTGTGTGGTTAACCCTCGTCCAGTCCGAGGTGGGGAATGCATACTTATACTGTATATATATATATATAATATGTTTGTTTGTGTGTGTGTTTGTGTGTGTGTGTGTGTGTGTGTGTAGCCACGCAGTGCATCAGTTCTTACGCCTGTCCAGTCCACCTCTACAGTCAAGTAACAGATCAAAGTTGAGCATCAAAATGAACTGTTGGTGACAGATCCTATAAGGGTTTGCCTCAGAGCCACTTTACGTTGCCCCCCAATCCCACCCCCCTCCTCTCCCCTGTCATTCACGAATAGCTAAACAGCAACCACATATAACAACAACAACATGGAAGTCTGAGTGTTGTTATATAGTGGATTTGAATCATTTAATTGCTAAGGCGTTAAATTTCTTTTTTATGCCTATAATATAATTATATGTCGATGAATTTTCCATTACCAACATATATCTATATGATGCACACACACACGCACACACACATATATATATACAGTATATATATATATATATATATATATATATATATATTAGGTGTGACAAAAAGTACAAAATTTTAGAGTTCATCTTACAAACGGAAATCGATGATCCATATTAAAGTAAATAAGCTATCGAAAAAACAGATATTTCATATGAATCACCCATTTCTAGCAACTTTGTTAAGAATGCAAGTCAATTTTGCCAAATTTATGCATTGCATTGCCATTTTCCGACATTAACAGTATTAGCAAGTTACACCATTGCACCATTACACCATGGTGTAATATAGCAATATATAATATAGGGAAATTAGCAGGGTAGGAAGTTGTCAGGAGCAAGAAGTTAGCAGAATGATAACAACACTGGACGATGGAGCAGAAGGTCGCCAACTCTGGCAGGAGCCCTAAGGTCAATTCAGCCTTCTTTCTCCAGATGGCGATGGCAAATGAGTATTTAATCCGCGGAGTAAACAGTCGCGTTTCATGAAACACTGACCCCGTATCATGTAACTTGCACCAGTCGCCTGGCTGAGGGCCTTGGTAACGGAGATCAGCGCCGCCTTATGAGCCCTGAAGTTAGCCATGAGTGATCGGGAAGGATTTTACTTATACTTTTGCACCATTCTAACTTATATGCTATGAGCCAAGCAGCATATCATCTTCTAAATTGAACAAAACTGACCGAATAAGAACAAAATCATACGTATGCTACAGTGCTGCAGTTTAACTATTAGTGCAGTAAATGTGATTTGCTTTCTATAGTTGGCAACTCTGATCTTGATTTCTTCATTTGAATTATAACTCCAAGGCGTGAATCATGTCCATAAACTTTATGGAAGGCTACAGAAACATCCTTGATATGTCTTTGTGCATGACATGGATAATATGGCATACTTATTTCTGCGTGATTTTCAATGGCTCCTGAAGTGATGTCATGCACGAGTGGAGGGGATGTCAAATTTCATCCGTTCCCAATCAATGTTGAAGTAGGAGTCTGAAGTGAAGTTGATTGTAATATTGTTCGTCCAAAACAACGAATTCTACCACTGTGTTGATGATTACGCGAACTAGTGAAATTTTTGCATAAGCAAATTTTCTTATATTTTCGTCCTCATCACCGACAGCAGCTAGATACTGATGTCTATTCTTCTGACCACTGCTAGAACAGCACTGATTGTCACTATCCTCTTCTTCTCTGTCTCCCCATCGTTGCCAACTGACATCACTGCAAAGGTCATTTGGACTGTTTTTTCTGAATTGTAATTCATTTCAAACTCTTCTAAAGCAGTACTACTTTCTCCCATTTCTCTTTTGTTTTGCCTTCAACCTTGTTAAATTTTCATTTTATGTCTTCCAGTTATTGCAGCCTATTTGATGTAACTGGATCAATTTTTCAATATCCAGTTTTCAGGTAGTTTTTTCTGCAGATCATTCCATTTCTCAAATAGCCTTTTCACTTTTTTCACTATGCTGACAAATGCAATAGTAGGTATGCTGGCCTATTATATATCTCAATCACTTCAGATGCAAAAGTTTTTACAACATCAACATTCAACAGTCTTATGTCTCTCTTTTGCTGTTAAAAATAACACGCTCTTAGAACATCTTCACACGTTGGCAGCACATTTTGGGAAATTTTGTGTTCCTTTGGAAACCCAAATACTGAATGTCAACTTTTACTTCGTGTTCTAGAGCAGTGGTTCTCAATCCTCTTTGCCTCATGGACCTCTTTTTGAAGTTCAAAAATATCTCAGGACCACCTGCTAAATTGAGCAATCATCTGCTCCAAAGAGGCGGTGATGACCTTTTGTTATTTTTTGCTTGTCATGCTTTTTCACGTAGAAAATGCACAGAATACATGAAAATGTGCCGATAACCTTTTTGTGCTGATGACCTTGTTTTGCCTGATCGCCTCACTTTTAAGATTTTCACATGGAAAATTAATAGGGCCTATGTCTAATTTTTTATTTACGTTTTTTCAGACTTCGCCGAGGACCACTAGACCCCGTCTTGCGGACCACTTGTGGTCCGCGCGCGGAACAAGGGTTGAGAACCACTGTTCTAAAGCTTGCCCTAATTTAACTACAATTCACCTCTAAACCCACTTAATGATCATCATTAGAAATCATAAATACAATGGTTGCTATGGGCATGAGAAGAAAGCAGAACCCCTACTAGCGTGCAAGAAGTGGATCACTTTATGAAGGATATTGTTGTATTATTTTAACAGCAAACACCCAAGTTTACCAAATTTAATAAAAAACTAACAATAGATTCAACAAAACAGTTTATAATATCCCAGCAACTATGTTAATGCAGTTATTGTTAAGAAGCCATTGCTTTGCAATGAAATATGCAATATACATATTATTCATAAATCAGTTTTTTCAAAGTTGGGACCCTAGACATAAAAATAATATATTGAAATAGGGGTTTTCTTGATCAGTAGATCAAAGATATCTTTTAGTACTGAATGGATATAGTTTGTACTTTTGTCACACACAATATATATATATATATATATATATATATATATATATATATATATATATATATATATATATATATATATATATATTAAAACGTTGTCCCAGTGGTGTATAGGATTTTCCTAATCGATGAATGCCGATGTTTAAGCGCCACCTGTTGCCCGACTATACAAAGCTTCTTTTCCTTCGAATGTCTGTACTCGGTGCAGAAGTTCGGTTGAAGAAGAGCATTGGCGTCTATTTGAAGACGAAGACGGAAAGAAACCCGTCATCAGGAACCCTTTGGTAGGAGGCTTTCACGTAAGGCGGATGACGAATGGCTGAAGAGTTCCTGAGTTCCTCACTGTGGCAAAGATTTTACGCTGTGGTAATGACGGTCTATAACCGAATGGGGCAGGGAGTAGAAAGTTAGAAACCCCTATTTCGTTATGCCAGAAGAAATAGCAAATTCTGAGTCACAATTTCTATCTGATCTGTCTGAGAACCACCACGCGTCACCTATGTTTCTTGCCGTTGATAGTAGGTTTACTTCTGTTACTGCATTTCTCTTTGTCCTGTATTGGCTCGCTTAGTATAACAATTTGTCGAAAAATAGCGGACAAAATACCAAGATATGCGTGTTCGGAGATTTTTGCCTACGAGTTCAAAACCCGCACGAACCCATAAATGGAGTCGTTTCTCTGCAAAGACAAATCGCTCTCGAAATAGGCCCTATTTCATGTTCAGTCTTCACCTCGCTCTCAAGTCATTTCGACATTGCTGCCTCCAATGCAGCATCATGCATATCCAATCGAATCTGTTCCAAAGGAACTAAATAACCTCGCCTTCATACGCGTGCGTTTGCATGTGTCCTTGTGCTGATTGAGCGACACGTCTGTTCTAACATATAGGTCCTAATACAGTGTTTTTGCTGACCAAGCCACAATTATATTCGACAAATTAAGATAAATAATTAACCCCTTAACCGCGTATTTAACTGTAACTCAATGTAAAATGGACGGCTATATCCGGCGTTCCCAGTAAAGGGGTTAAACACTGCAAGAGCGCTCTTGTATCCAACTTATGATAAGTCCAGTGTGGTTTAGTCAGCAATTCATTAGATTTTCAATTTAGCTGGATTTATTTTATTTTCTAATCCAGGATTTCCCAAACATGTTGGAACCGCGGCCCACTTCAGCGGCCTTGTAACGTGCCGCGAACTTAATCATAGCATGTAATATCAAAAATATGTATTAGGCCATCTGGCGAACGTTAGTTGAAAAGAATCTCTTGAGTTTTGAATAAAAGGCCAAACAAAAGATCTGATTGAATTCGAATGGAAAAATAGGCAAATATATTTGGCAGAATTATTTATATTTTTTTGTCAAATAAGACAAAATAAGAGAAATAGATATTGAAATTTCTTTAAAATTATCCTTTTAAATTTTGCCAGGAACATACCTTTGTTACGCATTTTAAAAATCCTATGAATATGGCAAAATCGCTTAACCGCTAGGTATGATCTTTATAGTTTCAGAAGAGATTCTCTTTTGTTAGTGGAGTTTCAGAGCAAAATGGTCGGAATACGCTTTCCTTGCGGTATTCAGAATTAAGATAAATTTTAAAAAGCACTAGGCCAGGATTTCCCAAACTTTTCGGAACTGCTACCACTTCAGCGGCTTTGTAACATGCCACGACCATGCAAAGTTATTGTCAATTAAAATTGGATAAAACACTAATCATTTTAATTTTAATAAATATAATATAAGCCGTGTATGGAGGATTGCATGTACAGGCCTATAAATTTCTTAAAACCTAAACCTGCTTGCACATTTTTAGGCTTGCTACATTGTGGTATTGGTTAGAAAATGACACTTTTGAATCTACCCAATAGATTGAGTCCTGACCCACTTTTGGGTCGCGACCCATATTTTGGGAAACACTGTTCTAGTCTACATCTAGTCTACATACAAATCGAAGTTCAACCAATTATTTACAGGGATGTTAAACAAGGACCGTCAATGACAAGGACTGACCCCCAAAGGACGAGGACGAGGACAAGGACTGACCCCAAAAGCACAAGGACCTGTACAAGGTCTGATCTCCAAGGACAAGGACAAGGATCAAGAACAAGAAGGTTCAACCTCGTCAAATAGAAAAAAAACTGAAGGAAAAAACCAAAACCCATTTCAAATCCAATCTCTAACTTACAGTGCAATCAAAAAATCCTAAAACAAAACAAAAAATGTTGCATTTCAAATACACACGCTGTATACAGACGCTCATGCAGTCACACGGTGACTGCATGTTCGCAGTTCTGACGTCATCGATATGAACGTCAAAAACGCGCAAAAAATAAGCGAACGAAGCAGTGGCGTAGCCAGGATTCCCGGAAGGGGGTTTGGCTTTCGGTTTTGATCGCGAGCAACTTAGGATAAATCTTGACAACGAAAAAGGTTATCTCCTTTTTTCCTGACAAGCAAAAAAACGTCGTCACCTGATCTCTATTTTCCATTTTCCTCCCACGCGCTGACACCTTTTAAACCGTTACATTGTGTAGCCAATGGGGCTTTCGACCCCCAAAATCGCGTCCCAAAATTGAAAATGCATAGAAACTCATTAAAAATTTTGTTTTCGGCAGCAAAGAGGGGTTTTAATCCTTTTAACCCCTCCTGGCTACGTCACTGGAAGGAAGTTATGTTATGGTGGGTGGTATTGGTAGAGGGAAAGAGGTAGGCGGAGTTTAGGACGTGGGCGTTACCAGCTGTGTCCTGGAATGGTCGACCAACGAAAGACCGTCTTATCGCTGGAAATAACAGTGCAGTGTAACCGAGCAGGAATAAAACGCAGATGGAACGCATCTGGCAGACGACAGAACGACCAGGCAGACGACCGAGACGGAGCTCTTCGATGGCTGCTGGCTGCTTTTGAAGACCTGGAAAACGTTGTCCCTTGGAAGAGAGGTAAACAAAGAAGGTAGGTCTTCTGGCGTCTTCGTTTTTTTTCTGGTTAGTTTATTCGGTGCGACTCCCTCCGTGTTTTCATGGCGAGCGAAAAGTTTGTTTACATTCGGTTGCCATGACGACGTATAACATAGTTATGTCGTCTGTTGTGTGCGTCGCGCCATGAAGTAATTAATTAGTCAATTAATTATTGGTTAATAGTTAATTCAATTGTGTTTATCGAGAGGCGAAACAGATATTCCAAAGTAAAGAGTGACAGAGTTTGCTAACAAGAAGCTAAAGCTTCCGACGAAACGAATAGAATGGGGGTGGGGGTGTTGGGTGTATAGAATTTGAAATAGATTTGATTGAATTAAAATGCGATATGGGAAACTGCAAAATCAACTGCAAGCCTAGTTTTGGGTCAGAACTTGTCCGATCATCTATGGATGGCAGTGTCGTGACCGCGTATAGCCAGGAATCCGGAATCAGGGATATGTACGCCCCTAACACCCAACACCCCCACCCCCAATTTGAGACCGACATCCACCAACACCCCCCCCGATCTCAGCTATAGGAATACCTTTTTTTCTTGTCAGACTTTTTTGGCAGGGGACTCCCAGGATTTACCGACACCGCCAAATTGATAATCCTAGAATTAACCCTGCCCGGAATAGGAGGTACATCGGCGTTTTTCAAATGTTCGGGCGAAAATGTTTTGAAGGGGCAAATAAAACGTCGTGACCATGCATCTCCAGCGCTTTCAACTCAGCTTCTTTAGCCTCCCAACCTCCCAACCCCCCCTGGCTACGCCACTGCTCCATAAAGCAATCTTTCGTTACACCGATACCTGATTGGCTTTTAAATCCCTGGCAGTATAATTTTTAGTTCGGATACCCCATGTGCCTAATCGTCATCGTCATAATTAATATCATCACTATTATTACTATAATAATTAATAGTCATAAATAATATCACTATTAACATCATCGTCATATTCATATTCGCACTATTATTACTGTAGGTTGGCATCATCATTATAATAATATTATTATCTTTGGCATCATTATTGTGGGCACATGTAGCAAGAGACCTATCGCAGTACAACGGCAATTAATCTTTAGAACGAAATACACTAATGGAGTTTGTTTCTTGCTTCTTTGTGGAATAGTCACGGAGATCCTTCCATTATTTGTACATCTCATGATCTGTCTATAGTTCCACGTTTCTATACTTTCTACAAAGAGAGAATTATTAATGCTCAAATCGATTGCTGAGCGGAAAAGAAGCAATTCCGAGTGGCCTTCCTCTGCTAGATAGCGTTTGTCCAATTAATTATTCAGTCTCTCTCTGTAAACCTGAATTGTGAAACACAGAGACGCAAGATGTACGATCATATTCTTGACCGTCAGATCCACGAACCCTTGGAAAATGGGATACAACTTTCTATGCGTTTTCACCCAATCTTTTAATTTCTAATGTTTTGCAGAATGGCAGTCATACTGTAGCTAGGAGGCAGGGTTTAATCTGAGCAGTTTCCGTAGAAAAATTGCCCTTTTCCCCTGGATATTTTAAATTCCCCCCGGAAATTTTGGCATATTACATCAACTAACAGCAGCCCCCGAGCTGACTTTCCCCCGGCTTTGTCAGCTCCCCGGAGTCCAGGAGTCTAGAGAGGGCCGGTGAGCGAATATGTTCCCGGCAGTGTTGGGGACTACACTGTAGTTAACTCAAGTGAGTTTAAACTCACGAATTAACTCATATGTAGTGAATTGTGAGCTTGAGTTAACTCTTTTCAACTGACATGAATTATGAGCTTGAATTAATTCATTATTTCTCTGATTTTGAGTTATATAAATGTCTTTTCAAAACATACAAATTAAACTCATTTGCAAAATGATAAGCCATCTCACTGAACTCATAATTTAGAGTTAAATCATTTATTGCATGAGTTTTCCTAACATTGTCCCCGGGGCGCCCAGGAGGTGGGAGCGTCGAAATCGGGTTTAGGGGGGGGGGCAAATGGTAAAAAGAAGAATCAATATTATAGCTGACGACCTTCCTTTTAGTCCTTGTCAGCTTAGGATCAACAACAACGACCATTTTCTGCTTGTTAGGTTTTTCCTGAGATTGAAATTTTCTAAAGTTCAGAGGGGGAGAGCCATCAGTACGTTTTGTCCGGGGCGCGGACATTCTCCCCCTGGACATAATCCCCCGGACATTATCCCCTCCGGACATTATCTTCCCCGGACATATTCCCTTCCCGGAAAAGAAGTAATGAACAATGTAAATCAATATCATAGATCTTAATTTTGCCGTCCGTATCGTTTAGGGTTAGTGTTTCGTGTCTGGTTTATGGTGTGGGTAATGATTATATGACCCCGTACGGATGCAATACACTGCTTTTCGTCAAAGCACATAGAGGGTGGATTATTCCGGCAGTGTCATTTCAAAGGGTTACCGGGGGGGGATAATGTCCGGAGGATTATGTCCAGGGGAGAGAATGTCCTACAGCCGTTTTGTCCCCGGGCGCCGGACACCCTAGCTACGCCCCTGCAGAATGGCCAACTTGAGTATTTCGAAATAGTCTTATTCCTCGCTCAAGCGAACGTTCGGCTGCCTTTACACTGCAGATCCGGATCTCTTCAACCGAGTAACGTTTCTGTTATATTCGCATTGTAAAACAGCAGTGTTTATTCTAGCCACCTTGACATTGGGGGGATTTTGAAATGTTTGGGGGGGGCAAGGTCTGAGTCTCCACACTTTTGGGGGGAATTTCCATTCCCCCACCCAACATATAAATTTTTTGGGAATTTTAAAACTGGTGGGGGGAATTCCCCCAGAGAAGGCCTAGAATAAACCTTGGTAAAACAGTATCAGTAATCACGTGGTCTTGTGATCGTATCTGGAGAACGCGCATTGGCGCGTGCGCTCTTTAGGCAAGCGATTCTATTATTACTATTAAACCGCTTCACGTGTGTTGAGCGACAGAGAAAGATGTTATTCGCTTGGTTTAGAATTATTCTTAGTAACATGTTGTCGATATCGGACGTCGAATAGGTAGATTTCCATGTTGACCATGAATCCAACTAAACCCGACAAAGAAATCCAGAACAGTTCTTGCAAGGATAGCGGTAAGTAACTGCTGACTGATTGTTTGGCCGGTCGGTCATGGGCGTCCACAGAAATTTTTCACGGGGGGAGTGCAAAACAGAGCCTCGTGACGAAAGAAACAAAATTTACTGTGCAAGACTGTCGAGGTCTATTGGACTAGTTATGAATTATTTAGCGCTACAAGAAAGTTACTCGGATTCTTATATAAATTCATGTTGTAATTTAATACTATGGGTTAGGCCTACTTTTTAAAGGAATTTTACTTGTTTCGTAACTTCACGATTTTTCCAGAGGGTGAAATTGCATCCAGTTGCACCCTCCCTCCGGACGCCCATGCCGCCAGCATCGTAGTATATATATATATATGTGTGTGTGTGTGTGTGTGTGTGTGTGTGTGTGTGTTGTTGCTGATGTGTTGAGGTGAGCTTCTGCACCAGGGCTAGTGAATCTTGCCAAAGACCAATGAAAAGTAGGGCCACAGACTTGTAAGCAGCATATTACATAAGAAAGCACAAGCCAACCCATATCCTACTGTCGCGTAGGGACAGTTGTGGTGGTGATGCTGGTGGTTGTTCAACTGGCTTTGGTGGTGGTGGTGGTGGTGGTGGTGGTGGAGCTTGTGGTGTCGATTGGTGGCTGGCTGGTGGGTTGTTGTCGGATGCAGCAGCAGCAGTAGTAGTAGTAGCAGTATTGCTAGTGCACCGACGAATATGAAATTGCACCAGCTTCCAAGTGCATTATTAATCATTTAGATCATAAAATCTTAGCCTATAGCGGTAAAGCCGTAAAATCGCTATTCGATGCTGTTTTCCCCTTCAATAGCTCCATAGCGAAGTCAATAGCCAACCCGATAGAAGTCATAGGTCAAATAATGTACATTATTTATGGGAAACATCGTGCGTTCACTATAGAGCAACGTCGACCTTCCTTCTCTGCCAAGCGTTTAACCGACTTTTTGGCCAAGGATCGCCACCGTACTTCTTACAATTATAGCGCCACCACAAAACCTAATTAATTAAGCTTCCTGGCACAGTCCCAGATCGTCGCTGATCTCATTTCAGCCCCTGTTGCGCTAGAAGTCAGTCGAGTTCAGATGCTGGCGTGCTGTTTTAGCGAGAACGTCGGTCAGCACACTTCGTATAATAGAGAATGATTATATTCATCAGATAGAGATTTAACGTTCGCCGGTCACGCATTGCTGTTATTGTTAATGTTCATGACAATTTGACAATTTATATAGCGCCGTAGCATAGCAAGGGCCAGAGTCAAAGGCGCTTTACACTGACTAGTGCTGAGCAGTGCATTTCGTCTGCTAACTGCATCCGATTTATAGGTCCTCAACAGGGTTATAGTTTTTCTACTGTACTCACTACTCGGGCAGTGAATTTTCCATAAGATTTTATTGCTGCGTGAAGCTGCTGGTCTGTCATCGAAATTTGCAGTTTTTGGCCGGAAGAGGGACGAACAGTTGAACGCGACTGCTGGATTGACACATACATTTTGTTTACTAGAACTGATGCTCATGCAAGTCAGTAGCGTGCAGAGGGGGACAGGCGCGGGGCGGTGGCCCCGGGCGCCGACCAGATGGGGGCGCCAAAATTGACCGGCGACATTTTTTTGCTCGTCAAACATTTTTTCAACTTGGCCCCGAGCGGCCCACCACTCTCTGCACGCCCCCGAAGCAAGTGTATCATCATCATTATCATCATCATCATCATCATCATCATCATCATCATCATCATCATCATCATCGTAATCATCACCGGCATAAAGTAAAGTAAAGTAAAATCTCGTGGATTTCTATAGCGCCTTGGAAAGCAGCACAACAGTAGCTGCTTATTCTTAGGCTCTCAATTAGGCGCATAATAATTCATATGATCATTTTTCTATCATTTATGATTAATATTAAGGTTGATAAATGTGTTGCTGTGCATTCTGGTATAGTTGGCCATCGTCTCAGCATGTCTTACGATCAGCGACCGATGATGATGGAGAGAGATTTGAAGAAGAGCGGAGGACAGCATCCGTTCAAGCAGATATCCGATGCCCGAAAATCCGCCACCGCCAACCCCTTTTCCACCCCCTCCTCATCCTCCAGTGCCAAAGACGAACGCACCGTTGAAAAGTCGGAACCAGACTGGAGCAAATTCGAGGCCATCTACGCCAAAGGTAACGACAACAACAACCCGTTTAGATTCGTATTTCATCTCATAAAACAGTTTCCAGCAACTGATGAATATATTTTTGCTTATAACGTTGGCCAGATGATTGGGCCAAATCGACTTTTGTATCACTCCTAAAAAAAGAGATCCATTACAATGCAGTAATTACAGGACGATCGCATTAGTCTCCCATGCTAGTGAAGTTCTTCTTAGAATCATCATAGACAGAATCCAGAACAAATTGGAGAATGAAATCGCACAAGAACAAGCTGGTTTCAGACCAAAAATAGAACAAAAAATCACAAACCTAAGAATCATACTTGAAAAAGCCAATGGACGGAAACAAAAAAATCTTTCTATGTTTTATAGATTTCACCAAGGCCTTTGACATGGTGCAACATAAAAAAACCCTGGCAGACAATATTGGAAATGGGCTTTCCACTGTATCTTATTAATTTGGTTCAAATCTTGTGTAAACAACAAAATGCAAATGTCAGGGTCGAGTGCGGAATAACTGATTGGTTTCACATAAAGAAAGGCGTTTGACAAGGAAGCAACATCTCTCCATGTCTCTTTAACATATTAGCTTAAGCATTAATGACATTCTGTGTATTTTGAGAACACCGAACAGCAGCGGTTGGGGGAAGAGAATGGGGATCGGGGAAGGAGTTTGGGAGGGGAAGGGGTTGTGCGGTTTTTCGAAGCGTGGAGTTGTGCGGGTTTGGGAACGGATGGCTGGGGCCGGTGGGGTGGGGTGGGGCTGGGATGGGTTGGGGAGGGATGTGAGGTGGGGAGAGGTGTGAGGTTGGGGTGAATGGGAGGGATACAACGTGCAGGCAATGAGGACGCTTCGTTAAACGCTTCGTCGATTATAAAGTTTGGTTGCCTATAGCAACGACGTCTTCCAAGATCTGCTGTGTAGCGTGACTGACAAAGCAGACAAAGGAAGTTATTGCATAAGATATTAGCAATGCAACATTTGCATCTACTCTATTGAAATGTCGCCACTCTTGATGTCTTACTGATAAAATGTTTATTGTTTTTACTGTGGTATTTTATTGCAAGGCGTTTATATTATTTTATGTTCGATCGATTCTCAGCATTAAGTTTGACAGGCTTAGCGGGTTTGAAAAGACGTTATAGATATTTAATTGCCAGCGACCAGGTGTCATCGGTCACGTGACTCATGAGTCAATAGCTTAATGGGTCACGTGAGTCATGTGTCATTTTTAGTGGCCCAATAGGCTAACCGTCTCTGTTTCAGAAGAACATCCTAAACAAATACATTGACACATGTCGAAACTCTGATGCGACTTCATTATTTGTCGAATTCCAAAAACTTTAACTGTGAATAAGCTTACGAGTTCAACGCGATTTCGTGCTATTTGACGCGAATGTTAACTTAAATTTGGGAAAGACGTAGGAAAGCAGAGTAGAAATCCCTTTAGGATCAATTATTCTGAATATTAGGACCGACGTGAAGTAGCAAGATAGTAAAATTAGATCAAATCTTCTCAGCCCTATTAGGCTATTACACGTCAAGGCAAAAGTTCATAGAATCGTCTAGAAAGTAAACCTGGCCAAAAACGAATTTTATTACCCACTGCAGTGGCGGTTTCACGTGGGGAAATGAGTGGGGGTGCATCCCCCAACTGAGTTTTTTGCTTGTCAGACTATTTTTAGGTGAAAGTCAAGTAAAATGACAGGTAAAACTGCGGGTGACTTTTTTTCTTGCTTGTCAGCCTATTTACGGTAAAAGCCTAGTAAAAATCGGTGAAAATTGCCTTTTTTGCTTGTCAGCCTTTTCCTTTTTCGGCAAAGATTATTAATTCTCCCTCTCTTTTCATCCCCCACCAACTTCCTGTGAATTCAGTTCACCCCCCCCCCACCAAGAAATCCTGGAACCGCCACTGCCCAGCTGGTTCTTGAGTCATTGAGAAAATTCTAATTTAATAACCACGTATGCGCACGGCAGACAATCAGTCCCCCCTACCAACATGGCGTGCACGCGGTTAAATTGGATACTGTCCCATTTGACCCGTGCCAGCAAATTGTCAATCAATCGACATACGAACACATCACGTGTCACAGCATTTCTGAAAACCTACGCAGATCCAGTTTCGCGACACTGAAATTCGTAACAGAATGAAAAAAATCAGCTGTCATCATAATTAGATGATATACGTGATATCGCCTCGGAAAAAAAGGTGTGGGAACGCCGTTTCCGCGAGTTCGCACCGGAAAACAAACACTGATATTATGTAATATGATTAATATGATATTATGTGTGCTCTCATCTATTTACCATTAACGCCCGTGACTGCATACATCTTCAGTGGCGGTTCCAGGATTTCTTGATGGGGAGATGAAAAATGTTTATAGGAAGTTGGTGGGGAAATGCAAAACGAAGAAGAAGAAAAAAAGAAAAGAGAGAAAAAGGTCACTGTTAGTGTTTTGCCCACTAAATGTTAATAAACCTTGCCAAATAATCCCGACAAGCAAAAAAGAAGATCATTCGCAGTATTTTTCACTGTTTTTAAACTCACCGACCGGAAAATAGGTTAACAAGCCAAAATGGTCATCCGGAACCCCGGCGGGGATGCATCCTCAGTCATCAACATGGTGGAACCGCCACTGTGTACTTTGTCTTTTTACAGCACCTCATGCCATCCGTAAAGCTAGTGATGCGTGTCGAATCTTCATTGTAGATCTGCTTCCTTATAGAGAGGAGGATGCCAGCGCACAGCAGACAAAGGACGAGAAACTCCCGAAGAAAGGTAGCGGATAAAACAAAGAATTCATGCGTGGAGGTCTATTTGTTGATATAAGATTTTTAAACTATTGAAACCCGTTTTAAATTATGCAAAAATAGTTACCTTAATCTTATTTTTGTAGAAAGTCGTTACTTTTAAAATCTTGCATCTTCTTAGTCGCATTTCTATAACTTTTTCTGTTATATACTGTATATATAATTATATATAGGTATATATATATTAGGATTGGTCATAAAAAATTTATATGTATTTTTATAAATTTATAAATATATATTATATATAGGGGCCTATACACAGTGGCGGCTCCACCCGGGGGCCAGGGGGCCCGTTGCCCCCTATTGAGTGCCTGGCCCACCCAGTGGCCCCCCGTTGGGACCCTATACTTAAAGCTACATACATTAAACAACAATTTAAATTTTAACTACTTGCGGTACTTTGCCTGTATTAGATGCTATCTTCCAGTGTTGTTAGTGCTTGGTCTTGTGCTTGGACTTGTTAACTTAACAAGACTGCTATCTTCATAAGCTGTAAAGGTAAAGGTACACTCCATGGGCTCAGCGCCCGTACGGAGAACCGAAGGGTTAGCACCTTCAGTTTTACGTGGCAACGGCTGAATGACGGCGATTGCCAGCCTTTCCCTCTCCGCCTTTCCTTCCACCGAGTCAACATCGGATGATTCACAGTTGAGTCGACTGGGGCGATTGGGACAGAAACAACTGAAAAATTTCTGCCGTTGACGGGGAGTTGAACCACGGACCTCAAGATTAGCAGACCAGTGCGCTAACCACTGCTCCACCGCGCACCATTTGCATGAGCTGTGCATGCGCCTGTGTAAATGCTCGTTCATTTTTTGTTGGTCAGAATTGACGACGCAGACTCAGAAGGAGTGTCAACAGAAGACTTCCGCCTTCCTGTTGGCGGTCGTCGACATCCTGCTGGACTACCTGCGCAAGTGCTACGATCGGTCGACCAAGGTGCTCGACTTCCACCATCCGCACACCTTGAGGGAGATGATGTCCCACTGTCTCGACATAACCGACGATCCTCAGAACCTCGAACAGATACTCAGCGACTGCAAGGAGACACTCAAGTACTGCGTCAAGACAGGCCAGTCGCCGACTATGTTAGTTAGTTAGTCAATAAGCCAATTTATATAGCGCTATAGTCACAGCAGGCCAAGATCAAGAGCGCCTTACACATTGCACTTAAATGAGATATTGAACAAGTGCGTCTTTAGTCCGGTAGCGAACATTTCAAGACTATTCGCGTTGGTCACAAAGTCGGGCAGCTCGTTCCAAAGGATGGGATTTCCCCGGGTGAAAGACCTCTCCCCAAATTTCACTGTCTTAGACGGAGGGGGTACGACCAATGCAGCGCAGTGTTTTATCCAGCCTATTAGGGGAGATTCCCCAGAGATGTCCATGGGTCCATTTTTTTAGAACCCAATCCAACCCAGCCCATCAAATCTCCAACCCAACCCATCAAATCTCCAACCCAACCCCACCCATGCCGATAATAGGTTTACTTGACCCAACCCAACCCAACCCACAGCAATGTTTACAGTTTCTTAAACCATGACTTATTTTCTGACCCCACCACCATGACTTATTTTCTGACCCCACCCAACCCAACCCTCCATTGATAATAAAAGTATGACCTAACCCAACCAAATCCAACCCAACCCAACCCATGGGTTAACCCAACCCATGAACATCTCTGAGATTCCCTCCTCCAATCCCCCCTCAAAATTCCACCTCCAAAATTTCAGAACTGACACAAATTTTTGCATCGAGCTATGCCTCTTCCTCTCCAGCCAAGTCACTCACCCCCCCTCCCCAAGGTCTGGAGTCTGGATAAAACATTGTATATCAGGAATCATGTTATTTGTTGGTACCATTGTGTCATCTTGCAGTCACAGTTCAGTATACAGTAGAACTTCGCTACAACGTACACTGTACTTAGCCGGTCTGTCAAATTGAGTACGTTATAACCGGGCTACGTTACTCGTATATCGGTATATCCAATACTATCCAATACGGTAGCGCGTCACTCGGGAATGTACATTGGGATTTGGGATCCGCGGCCCACTTCAGCGGTTTTGTAACGTGCCCCGACCCTAATAATTAATAGCATGTAATTTTTTTAAATGCATTACGCCATCTGGCGAACGTTGATTGAAAGAAACCTTCAGAGTTTTGGACAAATGGTAAAGCAAAAGCTCTGATTCAATTCGAATGAAAAATGTGGCAAATGTATTACGCAGAATTATTTATATTTTACCAAAGAGCCTAAGACGAAAGGAGAGGAATAGATATTGAAATTTCTTGAAAAATTATCTTTTTTAAAATTTTGCCAGGAACATACCTTTATTACGCGTCTTAAAAATCCCATGAATATGGCAAAATCGCTTAACCGCCGGATTGAAATAATAAGGGATCTCCGAGATTCCCTATTGTTAGTGGAGTTTCACAGCAAAATGGTCGGAACACGCTTGTTTGCGGTATTGAGAAATAAAATTAATTTTTTTAAAAGTACTATTTTCCACGGTTTCCCAAACTTTTTGAACTGTGCGACTCATGTCAGCGGCTTTGAAACATGCCATGACGCTGCAAACTTATTGTCAACTAAACTTGGATAAAACACCCATCAGTTTAATTTAAGTCGTATATGGAGGATTGCAGGTATATAAATTTATTAAAACCTAAGCCTACTTGCAACTTTCAAGGCTTGTGACATTGTGGTATTGGTTAGAAAAAGACACTTTTGAATATAATTTCACGCTACCCCGCCACCCACTAGACGGAACCCGGCGACCCACTTTTGGGTCGCGACCCACAGTTAGGGAAACACAGTGCTATATGATATTAAAGTTCTATTGTATTTCATCTTCGTACCTTTTGGCTAAACTAATAGTGATCCTAGTTTCTTTCAAATTTCTGGCGATTTTTACCGCACGAAGAGAATCGCCAAATTAAAAGATTTGTGTGTAAGTAGAAAGGCGAATGTCTCGCCCATACCTCGATTTGGAGCACTGGGCCCGGCGTTAATCTCCGGCGTCAGACAGGTAGCGATGCAGGTGACTTGCGCCATTAATCTGAAGTAGTTTGCCATTGCTTCCTCCAGGCCAGCTTTTTTACCTCGCAGCTGAATGCCGCTTCTCATTTTACCACCGCCCTGCAGCGAGTAATGCTGAGTCGACGATCTTAGGGTCTTCAGCGGGACTAACTTCCTGTTCCGTCAAGGTACCGCTCTAGCTTGTTACCAATCTCCAATCTTCCCGCCTCTTGTGTGAAATTAAGTATATTTTAAGACCAGTGTTGTATTTTTAATTATCTAATTAAGCTGAATTAGCTAATTAATTAGAATATTTGCTAATTATGATTAATTAGAAAAACTGCTTATCTAATTACAATTATAATTAATTAGATTTTTAAAGCTAATTCTAATTAATTAGAAATCATTCTAATTAAATCGAAATATATTTTTTAATCTTATTAACCTAACTTTTGGGAATAGAGTTCTTGCTTAAATACTTAGATCGCCATCCTTTTCTGTCAATGTTTCAATGATAATATCAGCGATCTGATAAAATCTCTTTGTAAATTGTTGGCTGATCATGGCGAATTTTTGGAAGAATTGTCTGCCAATCTGGAAACCGGTAAAAAACAGATCGAGTCTTGAAACCATTTGGAGAATTCTTGCGCCTTAGGAACCTAGGATTGCTAATACCGGATCCGATATTAACTGCGCGTTTGGCAGTAAATATGAAGCGCATTTGTTTAGACGTTATTATGCCAGTAGCTTAATTTGAATTTTTCTTAAATTTAATTTTCTATTTGTATGCACGTTGTCAAGATTCAATTGATTTATAGATTAATTAGAAGGATCTTCTTTCCAGTTTCATAAGAATCTGACAGTGAGTCTTAAGAATCGACTGAACCCGTCGCTTGGTGCGCTGATGTCGCTCCTTCTTTCAAGATTGAATTCCGAGTTGCTCGGAGAGACTTCTCGTTCTGTTCAATAATTCCTCGTCCGCGGATAATATCCGCAGCTGTTGTCCGGTTGCGGACAACAGGCAACCGGTCAAACGTGTCGTCCTTTCTAATATTAACGCCTGTCTTCCCCCCGTCTTTTATTAAACATCTTTGATTGATTGTTTCAAAGCCGTCTTGTGCGGCGCAAGTGACATCTTCGAAGAGGATATTGGATTCGGGGGATGGCACTGGTCACTAGTTTTGCGGATTCAGTGACGCGTGAGCCTTCCGGTTTCAATCAAAGATTGCAATTCGATTTTGCTTCGATATCGAAAAACCCCGTTTATACTGCGGTTGAAAGTAGCGATTTGTTTGACCAATCGATGTGTTTAGAGCTTTGTCGTCGTATTGGCAAGCGACTTGCGCGAGGTGACTTATCGCCGACTCGCATTTGGAACTTAACGCTGTGGGAACAAATCGAGTGGTGACCGGCTGACTCACTGAATGAAAACAGCGAGGCACTCTCTTTGTCAGCGGAAGAGTGCGGCGATTTGCCAAACTGCTTAAAGAGTCGATGAATGTCTGATACAACATGAACGGTATCTAAGCCCGGCTCTGTAAGGCGTCTCGATTGCAACCAGCTTTCACCCTTCGTTCTGAAAATATTTTGCGTTGACATTTGAATAATCTTGTCGATTGCAACTATCATTTTGTATCTTTTGTACATTCACTGGCCTCTGTTCACATTAATGCTATATTATTAATAACGTGATTTTCAAGTGGTTTCGGAGTCTAAGTTATCCCGTGTGAATATCACTCTAAGTGTATTATTCTTAGCAACTCTTCTTGATAACATTTACTTTTTTACTTTCGTCCAAACTGTTCCATTTGTACACAACCCTGGCATTAAAAATTTCTTTCCTTCTTGGTCCCACCTGCTTCTTGAGCAATTTGCATTTGTAGCCTCTTGTGCTGCTATAGCATGCCAATGTAAAGAATCGCTCTGGTAGGGCATCTACTCTTCCACTCATTATTTTGTCTGTTTCTATTGAATCTACTCTCTCTCTCTCTCTCCTCTCTAAAGTTGACAACTCTTAATATTGAAGTGTTTTTTCATAGTTTCAATTATGGCATTCATTCAGAGATGTAGTACTTGTTACTTGTACTTGTACTCAACTTCTACTCTACAATTTTCTTCTTGTCTTGTACTCTCTAATTTTTGGAATTGACAACTCTTAATATTGAAGTTTTTTCGTAGGTTGAATTATGGCATCCATTGACTATCTTTGTTGCTCGTCTTTGAGCCTTTTCTATTATTACAATATACAACAGCTAAACATATTAGAAGTATTATATACGTGAGCCTACCATGCAGTCCACATTAAATACATACAGTAATTAGAAAATACCCGACAGGACAGGCAGATAAGACAGGTTATGGATTAATGGATAAACGGATGGATGGATGGACGAATGGATGTATAATTATTATCGATCGCAAAGCCAGTTTATACATCTGATTTCGATTAACGGAGGGAATTAGTGTGCATCGAGTGAACAGGTGTCTCGGAAAAGCGCTTCTGAGGGTAGATCGATTCTATTTTGAGACAGGCGCTTACTACGTCTTAGCACTCAATCAGTCGATATCCATCGAACGAACGGTCGCCACTAAATCTCTTGCGTTCGTTTTCTTGTTGCGTTTGATTGTTACTGGCAAGCATTCAACCTCTCTTCCAGTGGCGGCTCTAGGATTTGGCAAGGAGGGCCGTTGGGGTGGCAACTTCTAATAATGGGGGACCAACCATTTGTTGTTTAATGTATGTAGCATTAAGTATAGGGTCCCAACTGGGAGGGTCACTGGGGGGCCAGACACTCAATAGGGGGCACGGGCCCTCCTGGCCCCCCCGGTGGAGCCGCCACTGCTCTCTTCACTTCGCTCGGCGACCTCTTCTCTGAATCTGTTTTGACCTTCTTATCGTCTTTTATGTCATTCGAAAGGAAACGTTATAGAAAAATAACAAAAATCGGATGGGTCGAAAAAAATCACAAATGAAGAACTATACATGAGAATACTTCAGCAGCCAAACACAGACTTTGCTGGAAAGAGTAAAACAAAGGAAACTCCATCTCTTTGGACACATATGCAGAATGAAAGAGGGCAGAAAGATCAACGCTCTAATGTTTGGAATAATGGAGGGTGCCTATTAAAAGAAAGATCACACAAGGAATGGTGTGATGATATTGAAGAATGGTGTGGAATCAGTTTACATGATCTTAGTCACAGAACAATGAACAGGAGAGAATGGCAGAAAACTGTGGAGATGGCATTTTATAACGGACGTTGAACGGACGTTGAGCCCGATGATGATGATGATGAATGATGATGATGATGATGATGATGATGATGATGATGATGATTACTTCCAAACATGGACTTGGGTTGGGTTCACACCCATGTGTTGGGTTAGAAATGTTCATGTTTATGGTAGGTTACGTTGGGTAAGAAAATAAACCATGGTTTAATAAATTGTAAAGTATTACAGTGGGTTGGGTTGGATTGGGTCAAGCAGCCATATTGCTTTAGTGAGTTGGGTTGGGTCAGAATCACGATGGGTTGGGTTTGAATTTTAGAATTTTCTTTTTAGAAGTTTTGAATTTTATTTTCGACCCATCCGATTCTTAGTATTTTTCTATAACATTTTCTTTCAAAGGACATAAAAGACGATAAGAAGGTCAAAACAGATTCAAAGATTTGTCTGATTGTTTCTCAAAGAAATGTTCGTCCAAACTCATTTCAAGAGACTGTTCGAAATATGCGACAGAGGGCGAAGAAGTTGACAAAGTGCAGAGCAGAACGATTTCCCTCTGTGCCTAAAGTGCAGAACGGCCGACCGACAGCTAATAGAAGCGCTATATAAATTAAGTCATTTTTACAATGGTCTTATTGTCCCAGTATACATTGTTGTTAATATAGGTCATCCAAGATATTTCAATCAGATATCGACTGGGCTTGACATAATCGCTTTGGCCGGAGAATGGCTGACGGCAACGGCTAACACGAACATGTAAGCTCACGTCTCTCATTCTCAAAGTTAATAATATCAACAGGACATTGTACGTCATTAAGCCATCAGTTGATTTGAATCAGTGGCGTAGCCAGGATTCCAAAATGGGGGCGCACATCGATAAAAAGGTCATCGTCTCAAGGGCTTTTAAGTCTAGTATAGTGGTTCTTAACCGCCGGTACTTGTACCCCTTGGGAGTACTTGAGGTACTTGTGGGGGGATGCAGAATGATCCGTAAATAAAGTATGTTCTAAAGACTTTTACTACAATACACACTGTACAGATATGTTAGAAATGTTTGTAATAAATTAGATATTGTAAAAGAAAAATTCCACTTTCTGTATTGTGCACAATCTGTTACAGAAGTACGTTTCAGTTTATAATATTATTTTTTCAAAATATTACGGAGCATAAACTGTTGTCCTCATAAAAGCCTAATGTAGGCTGGTAGGTGGCATTTCGCTCTCTTATACTTGTTTCAGAGGTACGTAATCACACAAAGGATAAGAACCTCTGGTCTAGTGCGTTCTCCTCGGTTTCATACTACTCCTCCAGAAACAACTAACTCATTGGTTTTGGACGAATCTCACGACCAGTCCTCGTCCGAATAGGGTGGGTGGGGTTTCCCGTTCCCCTCCCCCGTGGCTACGCTAATGATTTCAGTGACAGCACGTTGCTTGACATGAACTGAACGACGACTCAGTGCTCGATTGTAACTCATAGGATGTTTCGTCCAAACGATTTTCATTGGATCGATTTTGTTCGCTCAAGTAACAATAATTATTCGATTCAGTTTGCCATTCAAATGATACGTCACTTTAAAAGAACAGTTCAGAGCTGGTAGTGACCGGTGGATTAGTGCAGAATCGATTATATACGCAAACCACACGCAGAGTGTGGAATGTATCAGAATACATCAGAGCAGGATTATTTCTAGGATTATAAATTTGAGGGTGCCGGTATATTGTGGGCCAATGTGGGGGTCCCTGCCGAAAATCTGACAAGCAAAATGGGTCATCCGAGGCTCAGATTGGAGGGGGTGTTGAGGGGATGTCGGTCTCAGATTGGGGTGTTGGGGTGTAAAAATATCCCTGCATCAGAGTGACAAAATTTTAAATATTCGAGAAAGTACGACAAATTAAATTGCAAAATTAGAAAGTCGTACAAAACGAAATATTTGGCCAATTATAAGCCCAATAGTCCATCTGATGGTTCCTGTTTTTATCATCATCATCAATGAACTTTTACAGCGCCATTTTTATAATGTTCTTGACATCAGTCGATGGCAGTTCCTGGTCTGAATCGTAATGTTCCATTATCAATTATTCCAATACTGTAGACCTTAAGTCAGTCCGGTTTTCTGGTTCCGGTAATGGCGGATAGGCAACAGCGAACAGGTTTATTAGTGCCAACCAGTGGCGTGTAGAGAGTGGCCGACGCCCGGGGCCAAGTTGTCCAAAGTACGCCCACGAGCCAAAAAAACGTCATCAGGCCCCAAAAGGTCTGACAAGCAAAAAAAGGTCATCGGGTCAATTTTACGCCACCCTGGTCAGCGCCTGGGGCCACCGCCCCACCCACCCCTCTACACGCATGCTACTGGTGCCAACATCACTAACAAATGTCGTTGCAGTTTTGCAGAGTTCGCGATACGTTGATTCTTAGAGGCAGAATTGTTTGAGAATTACAAATGCCCGACGAAAACAAAAGACAGACGTCGATTTGATTGATTCATTCATTCATTCCTAGACAATTTCTATAGCGCTGCAAAAAAAGCAAATCTCAACTATAACCCAACCTAAACAGATACGTTTTTAATTTGATTGCTCGGGATGAAATGAGTACCGCTGTAATTGATTATGAAATGAGTCAGTGAAAATGTCAGGTTTACGTACGAGATCGCTCCGGTCTTCACTCTGATCGAGGATATCGTGTTGACGAAGATGAGAGGATACATCGGTTGGCCAAACGGCGAAGGAGACGGAATATTCGCCCCAGGTAGGAAAGAGCTCTGTGCACTATGACCCGGCGCTACAGAAGTCGACAATGATTGCACTTTTCTAGGAAACAATTCACAATTATTACTAGCACTTGTCATAAAAATAAGTGATAATTGTCTACCCCGACCAATGGAAATACGTTTCTCTGATAGGACCTCGACTCGAAGTTAATGGAAATTATTACAGTATGCTCAAATAATAATCAAATCTCAACAAATCGGCGCCAGTCTTTCCGCTGACGACTGCTGCATTGAAAATGGGGCGCCACATAAAGCGAGCAGTTAGTTGCATTTACTGAAGGTGTTCTGCTGTTTCGCCAGGTGGCGCCATTTCCAACCTGTACGCAGTGGCGGTTGCGCGCCATAAGTTTGTGCCGGAGACGAAACGACAGGGCATGTTCGGCGTTCAACGACTTGTGATGTTCACATCAGAACAAGTAACTCTCTTTCGTTTATAATACAACCTGACATCATCGTCATCATCATCATCATCGTCGTCGTAATCGTTGTCATCATCGTCGTCGTCATCGTGGTCATCATCATCATCGCCATCGTCGTCGTCATCATTATCATCATCATCATCATCATCATCATCATCATCATCATCGTCATCGTTATCTTCATCGTCGCCGTCGCGTCGTCGTCGTCGTCGACATCATCGTAGTCGTCATCATGATCATCCTCTCTCGATCAGTCATTCTGCTTTGGTTTACTGTTTGAGCTAAAATAGTAGCTTACACATTACCCGCTAGTATTTATCAGAAATTGCCAGCGCTATAAATTAAAATTGAAAATAACAATACAGGGAAAATTCGATTCACAGACTCGAATAAACAATGAATAAACTAATAAATAAACTAAGACTGCGTCTTCATTAGTTTCGCCATGTTGTGATCTCGTGTGGTCTTAGGCTGTTTTACAGGAACCGGTAGATTATTATATAAGCAATTATTTAAATTCTAAACCCACTGAGTTAAAGTTCGACCTAATGATGCCTTTAATTCGTCATCATACGTCAACGAGTTGAAGTGTTTTCGATAATATATTTTTAAATAACCTATAAATTCTGCATAAATTCTTGATATTAAAGTCTGCACTGATTTAAATTTGTCGATTATCTTGGTAGTTTGACCCCCTCCCACTAAACCAGGCCATGTCTCTCTGATGGGGGCCGAAAAGTTCTGGGTTTAGTAGTTTTATTTCCACTTGGGTAAGAGTAAGGCAATTGTTGAAGTTGGACAGTTATTCTCCCACTATAGATTCTTAAAAATCTAGCATTTAAAAGTAGAACTTTGTTAAAACGTACTTAGCCTACTGGTAAAACTTTAGTACATTATAGCGGTGTTATATCCAATTAATAACTCACACGAGTATGCGTTATTATAACCGAGTCCGTTTTAGTGTGAAGTTCCTCTGACTGATCTCTGGAACGACCTGGTCTTTTGCGGTTGGATTTGAAGTACCATCGATGATTGATGTCCTTGGGTATTAGAGAACAGTGCCATAGAAGTGCATAATTATTATTTATTATTTATTATTATTATCTGGCGTCGTTATTCTCTGTTGTAATACTTTTACAGAGTCATTTTTCTGTGACGCGGGCGGCAGCTCTGCTCGGAATCGGGATTGACAATGTCGTTAACGTCAAGTCGGATGAAAGGTAACAGCGGAACAGGCAGTTTCATGTCCCAGAGTCACTCGCCACCAAAGGGGTGGGTGGCCAGGGATATTTCTAGGATTGTGAATGGGTGGGGGTGTCGACCTCAAATTGAGGGGAGGTGTCCGGAGCTAATTTGTATGCACCTGAAATTGGGGGGTATTAGGGAGTTGTAAAAATATCCCTGATTGTGGCATTGCGAATTTGATCCGAGTTCCGGAGAAAGTGGGTTAGAATTTTGTGTTGATAGTCTAGTCTAGTCGAAGCCATCGTGTTAACAGTCAGTAGAGAACCTTGCTTAGAACGTACTTAAACGAATTTTTGGTCAAGTATTGGCGATCAGAATAGAAATACGCACGAATTTTCGTCTTCGCCTTCAGCTATTGAAAGTCTTTGAACAGTTAATATGAACGTGTCGAACTTACGTCTAGAGAGATTATCTAACGTTGGTGGAGTTTCAGAGCAAAATGGTCGGAATACGCTTTGCTTGCGTTATTAAAGGGGCGGAAGATGGCAGAGTTGGTTACGCGCTGTAGCTGTAGGCTGACGGAGCGGGTTCAAGCCCCGTCAGCGCCACTAGTGGCTTTCACACAGGCAGTAATGCCTCCTATAAGACACTTTTGATCGAGCCCCGTCAAGTTCTGGTTTGCTTCGCTCGATAGAGGAAGACTGCTGACGTCCGATCTGGAGCAGAAGATCGAGAGGGCGAGATCCGAGGGAGCGATGCCGTTCTTTGTCTCGGCCACTTCGGGGACGACGGTTCTCGGCGCCTTCGATCCCCTGAATGACATCGCCGACGTCTGCGTCAGACACAGCCTCTGGCTTCACGTCGATGTCAGTATCAGAAGGATGACGATGATAACGATGGTGATGATGGTGATGATGATGATGATGATGATGATGGTGATTATGATGATGATGATGATGATTATGATGATGATGATGATGATTATGATGATGATGATGATGATGATGATGATGATGATGATGATGATGATGATGAGATGATGATGATAATGATGATTATGGCAAAATTCGACATAATAGTAGTAATAGTACCCAGAGATGTCCATATGTCCACTTTTTAGACAATCCAGCCCATCAAATCTCCAGCCCATCCCAACCAAACCAAAGCCGGTAATAGGCTTACATGACCCAACACAACCCACCGTAATACATTACAATTTCTTAAATCATGACTTATTTTCTGACTCAACCCAAAAAGTCTCACCCAACCCAGTCCAACCCAATCCCTTCCATGGGTTAGCCAAACCCATATACATCTCTGATAGTACCTAGCAGTAGTAGTAGTAGTAGTAGTAGTAGTAGTAGTAGTAGTAGTAGTAGTAGTAGTAGTAGTAGTAGTAGTAGTAGTAGTAGTAGTAGTAGTAGTAGTTAGTAGTAGTAGTGTTGTAGTTGTAGTGTAGTAGTTAGAGTAGTAGATTTTTATCTAAAATATTAGTAACTCAGAAATTAATTTATCACTCGCATTGATACGAACAAGGAGTGAATTGATAAGTACAAGAATAAAATGCATCGCAAGTTTCTGTAAGATCCTTATCACAATTTCGGTTTATTATATTTGAATTAAAATTGTGAATAAAAACTAAGTGCAATTTTTGTCAGGCGGCGTGGGGAGGTGGTCTACTTCTGTCGAAAAAACATAGAGGTCTTCTTGACGGAATCCAACGGTGAGTCAAAGAAACAGCCTACCGCACCGTCACCCAATAACACCAGTGCACTGTCCATCTCCATAGGTTTCATCAGATTGACTGGATGAAATCTTAGGAAAAATTTGACGTGGTCTTATAATAGTAGCGGTGTTTCACCTTACAAATAAAATTACCGACGACGTTGTTATATATATATATATATATATATATATATATATATATATATATATATATATATATATATATATATATATATATGAATATACACGGTGAGTCAGAATACGGCTGTACCATATATAATATTATTTATATAATTAAGTAACGTTTTAATTTGACTCACCGTGCATATATATATATATATATATATATATATATATATATATATATATAGGCTGGGGTTTCTTGTGCTATGTTTGTTAATTCAGGGCTAATTCTGTTACGTGGAATCCGCACAAGTTAATGGGAGCCCTTCTCCAATGTTCCGCCATTTTGATCAAGGAGAAGGTAAAACGTGTGCACTGCTAACACTTAATAATAATAATAATAATAATAATAATAATAATAATAATAATAATAATAATAATAATAATAATAATAATAATAATGCACTGCTATAGCACCATTTCTAATACTCAAGGGTATCAATCGATGGTACTTCAAATCCATTTGCAAAAAGACCAAGTCATTTGAGGGATCAGTCAGAGGGAAACAGCAAGACAGACTATGGAGGAAATGCTAATCGGAAGAAATGTGTTTTAAGCCTAGATCTGAAAATACTCAGTTTATTGGAAGATCTGAAACAGAGGGAGAGAGTTTCAAAATGTTGGGCCAGAAATAGAAACGCTCTCTTACCAATTTCAGTGTTGGTTATTTCTAATCTTCGAGTGATCTTCCATTTCGAGCGCTTCGGCAGAAGTCATAAATTTAAAAAAATGCTGCGTCGGCGTTTTTACTAAGTGCTATGACAGCGAGTCAAATCCTCTCTGCCTACGCCACTGTGTCTCCGAACTCCTTCCGATGTCTGTATTTCCATCCCACCATAACACAGATCTACTACTTTGCCAACATGAATCGATTTATTTAAATTAAATGAAACTGCCAAAGTTTTCCTTAAATGTTATTAAAAACTAGAATTTTATTTGAATTTGCTTTAAAAATTGATTTGATTGCGTAAAATAAACTAATCCTGTTATCGTCGTTGCATGGATAAGGGTCTTCTGGAGGCGTGCAATTCCTCGAATGCCACCTACCTCTTCCAACAGGACAAACACTATGACGTCACGTATGACACCGGCGACAAGGCGATTCAGTGCGGTCGCCATAACGACGTCTTCAAGCTGTGGTTGATGTGGAGGGCGAAGGGGGAGTCGGGTCTTGAAAAGCAGGTGGATCGTCTGATGGAACTGTCCAGGTGAAGAAATTAATTACCTAGACGCAGATAGAGATTTGCGCAGCGTAATTTATTGGGGAGCAGTTCAACCATGAAGTTACGGATTCGAGTCTTGCCTCAGCCTTAGAAGAAATGCCCAACCGCTTGATGTTTAATTGTACAGTAGAAATCAATCAATCAATCAATCAGTTTATTAGTTGGAAGTCAGAACCAAAGATCGTTATATCTAATGCCATCATTTGAAAATAGCATCAAAGGGACAGTTCAAATGCAAAATATTTAACCCAGAGGTTCTCAAATATTTTGATCGCGGACCCTATTTTAAAATTGACGTTAAGAGACCAAATTATTTTTGTAAATGGAGAATCAAGAAACATCTAGGACTTCGTTATAACGTAACCATAACCCTAAATTTGGGAGGCTATATCCGAGGTACCCTCCATATCCTCTAATACCATCCTTTACTGCAGCGCATTAAATGGGACAGTTCACTGAGGTACGTTATAACAGAGTATACGTTATAATTAAGTCCTTCATATCGAAGTTCTACTGTTTTTCAAGGATGCAAGAGGAAACTATGTCGCATATTTCCATTCTCTGGTGGCATGTATGTATAAGTGTGTGTTGAGAACTTTTCGGAAATGACCTCTTCAAAATTGGTCTAGCCCTCAATTAATTAATTAATTCTTCGTTGCAAATTAGACGTTGCTTGCTCATCAGTGGCAAATCGAATCTTCGAAACATTTTCTATAAAAAATTAGTTTTTAAGCCAAACACTGAACACGATTGTCGTGTTTGTCAATGGCGTCGCGTAGCATCTTTTTTTGGGGGGGATGCCCATTCCCGACGCCATGACAAAATTTTACTGATTTTGGTCTCAACAGTTTGTTCTCAAAGTGTCTTTTAACACGTTAAAAGATAGTCTGTCTTTTAGTAATTAAATTAGAAGAATTGGGCGTGGTACTAGTAAACGCAAATGCAACAATGATAAACGATAATAACAATTCTTTTTATCACCCAATGCTACGCCTGGGTATCCTCCCATAGCTTCTATTATGCGGCGCCTCTGGTGTTAGTATTAGCTGCCGTCGTTTTTGTTCTTTGCAGATATCTCTATGGACGCGTTTCCGAAAGAGACGGCTTTCAAGTAGTACTAAGCAACGTAAGCAGAATTGCCATCTGGTCTTTCTTGAGCGTCGTTAATATTAGACGAAATCGTTAAATCTCGGATCTAATATGACAGGCGAAGATATCAGCATTGCTACAGGACAAAATATCGATTCAGCTGTGAGCGTAGTTATAGCCCTACGCAGTACAGGGCATAGCGTGGGTTGGCAGCAGTGCCCGGGGTGAAAAGGGATCGCTCCCAAAATGTCAAAATGTCTTGACAAGCAAAAAAGGTCCTCCTACCGCATTCCGATTTTCCAGTCTATTTTACTATTTATTATTACTTGTTACTTTCCACTTGAAATTTTGCGCGCTCTAAAAAATATGGGCCCGGGGCGACCGTCCCCTGTCAGCCCAACACTACGCCACCGACGCTATGCCCTTGCATTGATCGTGTGCGTGTATTATTTATCATTTAAATAGCATACTTGGTCTTCATCTGAATACGAAAGTACATGTACTATAGCATTTTATTCGCTAGGGTAATATGCAAAGGTACAGTATAATAAGCGTGTAACTATTACACTGATGACTCGTACGGAGTTATTGGAATCGCCAATGGGGATTACGGCTTAAATCAAGAAGCGACCATCGATTTATGCCTAGTGCATTACTAAAATTGCGCTATGGAAGCTCAATGACGTTGATGATGATGATGATGATGATGATGATGATGGTGGTGTTGATGATGATGATGATGATGATGATGATGATGATGATGATGATGATGGTGGTGATGATGATCCTCGAAGATTGCGTGCCACCCCCAAGGTTTCTTTTGTTCCCACCTCTGCTATGCACATTTTAAAACGTCATGAATATTCCAGAAGCACAAATTTAGGACGAAGTCTTAGATTCCGGTGTCTCCAAAATTTCAGCCGGAATTTCTGAACGTCTGCTTTTGGTACATTCCGAAGAACCTGCGTCAACTCCCGCAGGGCAAAGAACGAGACGAGAAACTCCACAAGGTGCGTCTAATCATCTAATGACCTGACCTTGATCTAAAGACCTGACCTTTATCTAGTGACCTGACCTTTATCTAATGACCTGACCTTTATCTTCGAGACCCTCGGAATTCGAATCGCGGCATAGACCACGCTCAGTGTTTATTCTAGCCACCTTGACATATACATTTTTTTTTGGGGGGGGGGTGAATTTTAAAACTTTGGAGAAATTTCCCCTCTCCAAAAAAACAGGCCTAGAATAAACACTGGACCACGCTAGTGTTTCTATACACAAACTTAAATGAAAAAGTGGGGAGGGCAACGCCTATACCTTCTCCTTCTCGATGGAAGCCTCTCAAAAGTGGGGACTCGAGCCTAGAGACCTAATAGAAGTTTACGCCTGCAGTATGCACTGCATAATGTTTATATTAAAAACCGATTGCGTATACTAAATTCAGTTCGTATTTTGTAAAGTAACGTAACAGAATATTAATTTTATTTAGCATATTTTCTTACGAATCACTCAGTTTAGAGTGCAGTTTTCTGTTCAACTGTTCAACCAGGTTGCACCGAAGATCAAGGCGATGATGATGGAGAGGGGGATGGCGATGGTTGGCTACCAGCCCCTGGGGTCTAGACCCAACTTCTTCCGAACGATCATCAGCAACCCAGCAACGACCACAAAGGACATCGACTTCCTGGTCGCCGAGATCGAGAGACTCGGCGAAGAGATCTGAAGTCCGCGACGTAATTTCACGAGGGAAATCACCTTTGCTACACCTAGCTTGGGCCTCCGTGGAGTCAGGTTTTGTCCTTCGTCCGCACCATTTCGAATCTCAAAAACATCCGGCAGAAATCATCTCGTCAGCACCTCGGTGAAAGTTTAGATGTTGTGCAGAACAACTGGTAGATACTAGTTATTTGTATCAGAACGATGTTTAGAAGCATCAGTAATTACAAAATCCGCCGGCGTAATCGCTTGGAGTAAAATGGAACAAAAATAGTAGGCCCTAATATGAATATAAAAATAATAAGCAGGGGCGTAGCGTCGGGGGGTATATCGGTATATAATATACCCACCAAAATCAGACTACCTTAAAAATTTTAATGTGTTCTTTAAGGTTTTCAATGTTTTTAAAGATCTATACCCCCAAGTCACATTATACGCCCCCTCCCCCCCCCAATCAAATTCCTGGCTACGCCCCTGGAAATAAGAGTAAAATCGCATAACATATATAACTGAATTTTTAATTCGGCGATTTGGCCCATTGTGTGCAAATTACTAAACCATAGAAGTGGTTATCGAAGCTCACTTGTATACTTATAGCCACTAAAACCTTTAGTTCAAAATTTAATATTAAAAAAATCTAAGTCCAAATCGTTCGATTCAATGCAAAATCTGATTGACTCCAACGTTAAATTGTCCAAATTAACGTTTGATATTCTAGACTTTAGATTTGAATGAGCTTTTATGTACTGATATCTCATTTTACTCTACAGGCCAAACTGTATTTATATCTTGTAGGAATAGCCACATATAATGAAATAAATAAAATATAACGAATAATTTATAGTGTAACATAATTAATACGATGTAATTGATATAATTAATGTAATTAATATAATATATCATAGCATGGCATAACATTGCATAATATGATATAGGCTAATATAAAATAACATGTCATCAAAAGTAAAAGTAAAAGTCCTTCCCGAGCCTCTCGAGCTCATAGAGGCGCTGATCTCTGTTTCTATAGCCCTCAACCAGGCGTGCAATACCACGAATACGGGTTTAGTGCATCGCGTAGCGTGCCTGTTTGACTTATCGCAGCATTTTACCACTGTTCCTCATTTTACCATCGCCCTCTAGTGAGTAAATTTAAAATAATTGTGGCTAAATTTAAACACACGTTAAAATTTAACAATAATTATGTATGCCCTTGACCTATATAGATTATAGATATGCAATTAGCAAATTGTAGTAGGCCTATTATTATAATTAATGGGTCTAAATTCTATAGAACTTATTTAGAGCTAGTGCGTAATTTATTTATTTATTATTTATCTAACAAATAGTATTATATTATTTATCTAATAAATAGTATTATAAATATTATTATTTATCTAATAAATATATTTATTTATTTAATTTATTTATCTATTATTATAATTAATGGGTCTAAATTTTATAGAACTTATTTAGAGCTAGTGCGTAATTTATTTCTTGCGTTATTAACCATCGCCAAATTTGTAGAAAAGGAATTTTGAAGCAAAATATAAATCAGCTTTGAAGACAAAATAATTTATAGAAGAAATACAATAAATGTTAATCGTATTGTTACTCTATTATTACTTGAGTCTCAATGAACTGATAGCTTTGGGACTTTAGTTATATATTCATATTTCATATTTCATATGCATATTCAAACTGTGATTAAAATTATATGATCATGCGCGTATATTCAGTATAACTAATGACACTTGAATAAAATTGTTATCGAGCAGGGGCGTAGCGACGGGGGGTAGGCCTCTAGATCGGTATATATACCCCCCAAAATCAGGCTACCTTAAAGTTTTAATGTGTTTTTAAAGATTTCCAACGTTTTTTAAAGATTCATACTCTCCCAAATCGCATTATACCCCCAAATCAAATTCCTGGCTACGTCCCTGTTATCGAGTTAGTATACTTTATTGTTCTGGTGTCTGATTTATTTATCCGGGATTTAAATCAATCTCGACCTGAATTGTTTGCCATTTTTGTTTTTAATATGAATTTGTTTTCATAACGCATATTGGCCATTGAAGTAGGTCTATTATATAGGGGTATCCAGTGTTTACCAACAAAGTCCGGTTGCTCCGCCCACTGGCGGGCAGAAACCATAGAAACCATTATCGTCTATTAATAGACGCCAATGGCAGAAGCAGATTTCTAGCTGGTGGGCATAGATCAGTGACCATAGAGATTGTTCTGGATACTCCTATTGACTGTTAGTTATGTGAAGCTGTAAATAATTTTATAGTTTTTGGTCTGCTTTGAGGATGTGCATTAGAGCATCTCTAAATCGATTAATTGTATCGAATAGACGTGTATTTATGAAATCGATGTCTACATAGATTGTGATAAACGTTGAGCAGCAGACGTCGTTGTCTTTTATGTATTAGTTCATCTTTGAATGTAGTGGATAGAAAGTTTGACGCTAAACTCTTAAATGTCTCTTGAGGTCAGGTTTTCAAAATGTAAGCAACCATGCCCGTATTTGGGCACAAATTACAACATCGCCGGCCAATTTGTTAACTGCGATCAGTGTCAAATGGATCTAATATACTCTGATCCTAAACTTCTATAGCGCCACTTAATAATGCACAGAAGCAGCAGCCGATGGCACATCAAATCAAAAATCATTCAACAAGACAGACAGACAAACAGATAGATAGATAGATTAGCATCATATTAATAGGAATAATAATTATGCACTTATTTAGCACCCATTCTAATATCCAAGGGTATCAATCGATGGTACTTCGAATCATAGATGTACTAAACAGTTTTACGTTTTTTATTTTTTCGAAGTTTTTTAACGTTTTTAACGTTTTTATTTTTACCAAAGTTTTTTATTATAAAAAACGTTGGCAAATTAAAACACAGATTTTCTGAAACCAGCTAAAACGAGCTAATTAATTATCTTTCTACTGTTTAGCTATACAGTATAGTCGATTGCTTATTAGCAGGTCATGCAGCTTTACTTACTTACAGCATAGAGTAAGAATTGTGTGATGTCATTGTTGCATAGTGTAACTTGATTGATTATTTCCCGTGGGTGGGTAAGGCACATTCATTAATCTCGCTCAGAAAAACGTCGGTAACGTTTTTTATTCAACATTTTTAGCGTTTTTTATATCTGTAACGTTTTTGACGTTTTTAATGTGTTTTTTTTTATTTTTCCAACGTTTTTTTTACATCTATGCTTCGAATCTAGCCGCCAAAGACCAGGTCATTCTAGAGATCAGTCAGAGGAAAGCCGCAAGAGACTATGGAAGAAATTCTAATTGGAGGAGATGTGCTTTAAGCCTAGATCTGAAATACTCAGTTTATTGGAAGATCTGACAACCATGCAGAAGGAATGAGTTCCAGGTTTCTGACCCAGAAATAGAAAGAGCTCTCTTACGAATATTAGTGTTGGCTCTAGGTACATTTGACAATGAATCAGCAAATTTTGTTGAATGACAATATTTCTGATGGTTTAGCATAGATTTCAAATAGTGAAGTTGGCCAGACTGCAGTAGGCTATTTTAATTACAAACCAGGAGACCAGTTTTGAATACAATTCTCTGTTCTACAGCCAGCTAGTGGAACGTTTGACGGACAGGATTAAAATGATCATGCTTACGAATTTTCTAAGGACCCGGGCGATAGAATTCTGAATCCCTTAGTCACGAGGAACACGGGACCCCTTTTCGGGCCTTGACTATGGGATCCGTGCAAAACTGATTAGAACATTAAATTCGGGTTTTGTCATTACCGATTAGCTGTCATGTAGTCTGCAAAATTGTTCCGAAACTCAAGACATGGATCCCATATGATATTACCCTAAATGTTTACTGACCCCGCTGGGACAGCTCACGACGTACCCCGAACAACCTAGTGGGATCAAGTCTACAGTAGTTCGCCTCTGTAATTTATGGTGACTCCCTTACTGGAGCCCTTGGCACACTACCGCCGCGTATACACACAGTGGCTATGTCGCTGTTTGAAAGTGTGACATTGGCAATGATTATGGAGTAGACTAATAAGTTATCATCACTTATGCACCAGTATTCTGCATAACTTTTATTCTGGACAGTTCTAACGATTTATTGACTCTTTGAGTCTCTTTCGCTTTCTTCTAAAAAACGTTTATTTCTTTAAATTTAAACATCCTGTAAATTAAAGTGTTCATTGTCATCATTGGGCAAACTCGATTATTATTTCTTATGACAAAGATTGTGAAATGCGCTCTCAAACTGTTTTTTCGCAGAAAAAACACTTTTTGTATCTTCAATGCCACTCGTGCGCGATTCTTTATAGTTTATTTCTTACTTAATTACTTCAAATGCAGTCTGGCTAGGTTTTAAGACATTACTACATTTTACGATCATGATATTGTTATGCTTATACTTTCGAAATTTGAAGTCTGCTTTCGGAATATTTACTATTTAGCGGTCAGTTATGTAAAGATGAGAAAATTTTCGGCGAACCTACCAAATTCTCTGACGAAGCCCATATTTTCGTTCGTCCCCATCTTCACTACTTCATATATTACTAAAATAGTCAATTTAGTCTGTTTTGATTTCGTTCTACATCGCTCGAAATAGAACACCTCTCATTGTTATTGCAATTAATTTACGATGAACTATATTATTATAGTATAATTATACGCAGTGAGCGAAAGAGATAATTATATTTACTTTGAAAATTAGGGAGTACACAGATTTTTGAAGTGTCTAAACTTACTCTGAAGGGGTACGCCGGCCAAAAATTTTGAAAACCACTGCATTAAAGCATGAGCCTAATTGTGTTTTTTTTAATTCAAATTTTCTTATGTGGTCTTGCGTTGAATGCAAGTTTAATGTTCATATCTGAGCATGCAGCACCGTTTCACTCAGTCGGCGGCCTGATCACAAAATAGATTAACCATATTATTCCATTGACATCCATGGCTACCAGATCGGTCTAGCCGATCTTACTTTTACTTACTATTTATATTTGATTCTAATACCTTAAATGTCTTCTATGAGGAAATTTAACTTATCGATTTAACTTATAAAGCCGTTGAAATGACTCCAAGGTGACAACTAGCTAAGTATCCACAAGCGATGCATTCGCCAACACAAGATTCCCTGCAACAGGCGATTGAGATGGCTGCCTCTTTAAAACAGTTCTTCCGCTTACAACCATATACAGAACGACCTATTCAGATATAACTAGTACCTAAGCGTGAAACTCGTGCATGTATTGTACAGTAGGCTAAGCAGTAAGCATTTAAGATGGCACAGGGTCGAATGAAACAATGCTATCGTTTCCGGTAAATCAGTATCCGTTATATAGTAGGCCTATGTAAAAGTAATTGTTGCGGGTCAGATCGGCTTCGAATAATATGTTAGATTCAAGTATAACGTTATAGCCATGTAGGTATAAATGTTGTCAAATTGACCAATGTCGATGGAATCGATATAGTATCTAGCACCCGCTCAATTCAGTAGAACGGCCAGTGATCTGTGATTTTCTCCTTAATTTGGGGAGATAAAAGCTCGACCTTGCGTCTCAATGTGTTGTCCAAAATTCATAATTGGCTACTTATAAAGTATATTTAGATCTACTCTAGATCACCAATTACAAAGACACTGTGAAGCAGACAACGGTACATCCTTTAGAAGCCTCGGGCCGGTGTGTTCAGTTTGAAATTGAGAACTTCCTTGATAATTTTAGACGCCTAGGAAAATCCAAACGATTTGCGAATAGTTCGTTATTTCAGAGAACGATTGAGAGAAACGTATCTATATTGAGTTTGTTAAGCTTAAAAAACTAGACAAATAAAAGTACGTGTACAAGACTCTCTCTCAGACATTCGAGGTCAGAGTAATTGCCTTCGCGCGTCAGGTTTGAAGATATTCTGGTCTTGTGATTGTTGCTTATTAAGAGAAAATATAGGTTGATGGCTAAAATTAATCTTCAAAGCGGATATAAATTTGTAAGAATTGCGACCTCCTTTCTCAGACAAGGACCTGCCAGAATAAGGAAGGCGACGTCGAATATTGCTTACTCTGAGATGGAGTTTTCAAATTCAAGTTTAGTTTCGTATGTTTTAGTGACAGTGCCGTCAAGACGGGAAGTTAGAAGAGTGGTAACAACGCTGGACGATGGGGCAGAAGGTCACGGGTTCAATTCCCACAGGAGCCCTAAAGTCGTCCAGCCTTACTCGCTAGACGGCGGTGGTAAACTGAGGGGCAGCGTTAAGCTGCGAGGTAAAACGTGGGTCTGGGGAAAGTAATGGCAACCTACCCAAGATTAATGGATTATACCAGATTGCCCAGGCCGGAGATAAGCGCCGGAACCTATCGCTCGGACTTGGGTACGGGACCTACCTTTACCTTTATTTGTCAGCAGATTTGCAATGCTTTTTAACCATTTACCCAATTTTTACTGTTCCAGAATGCAACGGGTCATTCCAGGTGGTACAACAGTGGTTGTCCAAGCACAACCAGCCAGTCAAAGCAAGCAGGATCTCTACAAGAACATGAAGAAACGGTTTTCTAGGGCGCTGATTGGACTTGGAGCAGTTCAGCTTATTATTGGTGTGCTGTGCATTGTATTTCAGGGCGTCAGCCTGGGATACTTCAGCGTTGTTTTTAGCTTGGCTCCTGTAGCGCATGGCATTTGGAACGGCCTCTTGGTGAGTGAAGAGATCTTGATATTGCACATCAGTAAAGGTTTCAAGCGTAAAAGATTAATCGTCCCTTATTTATCTTTGACCTAACACTTTGAAATGTCAAAATAATAATTCTATGAAAGTTCTGATATTAAAATGAGGTAGCATCAGTGAAATGAGCAGATCAGGGTTCTGTCAGTCGTAGGCCTATATGCTGGAAATGTTTATTCATTGTCACTAATAATTAATTCTAGTCTACTGATATAAAGTTAGATGTCTACGTGATCTCAGTCATGAAAATGTGCCCATCTATAAGTAGCCTATCTCTTACATTTCTATCGTTATGTTTTCCGACTTTTGATAGTTCTTAATCACTGGAATTTTTGGAATTGTGGGAGGCTGCCGAAGGAGTCGATGCGAGGTAAATGGTTTTGTCTGCTTTGGATTGTACCATCAAAATACTAGAAAACTGTGCATAATTATGGCTTACACTAAAAAACCTCTATACTGATATTTGTGATACGAGCTGATGCTCTGTTATCTGGCGAATAGAGGCATTGGAATACAAAATTGTTAATACTACGGTAAGGTGATCTAAGCGTCGGGTGCTATACTATACTTGTTTAGTACGTCGTATGACTGCTAACTCATTGTTGTAAAGCACTCTTGATTTAGGCTTATGCCTTGTTATAGGGCTATAAGAATTATCCGATAGTAATAATAGTAATAATAATAATAAGTATTATTATTATATTATACAATATCATATTATACAATATACAATACGATATTATACAATATCAAACTACTTGTTGATTTTTAAGTGCTATTAACCTCTTTTAAATCGTTCAAAAGAAGCATATCGATGGCATATTTTCAATCGCTTAAAAATGTATTTTCATTCTAGGTTATCACGTTCAGTGTCTTCTCTATAATTTCGGCGTGTTTCGCAACGGCTCTCCTTGGAATAGCGACGCCATCCGCTATACTGACCCAGTGTAATCAATTCTTGTACAGAGGAAGCTATTATGATGGCACTACCACTTCAGTCGACCCAGCCTACAGAAAATGCTTGGACTCGGTTAGAATGTTAATTTTTAAATGTTCGACACACAAGTATTCCAATTAATTTTTTATAATCTTGATTTGCCATGGTTAATATTGCCTGACATGCACTCTGGCGACAATATAAATAGCGCAGCACGTTATAGCCGTGTAAAAATCAAGTAAAGTTTCAGTAGAATTAAATAATTTTGAAAATGACTTTTCTTCATACAAAAACCATTGACGCGTTTTACCCCTCTAGCATTTCACACAGGCTTACTTAGCCTCCTAGCCACTTTAAATCACATTATTATTATTATTATTATTATTATTATTATTATTATTATTATTATTTATACGACAAGACCAAATTCAACCCACAGGCAAATTGTCATAGTTATAATATATTATGGCTTCTTTGATTAAGTAGCTATGCTGCAACTTCTTATTGTTCAATTTTGCAATGTTTACACGAAGCAGAAGATAAATAACCTAGTGAAAACCACGGACCTTTGGACTTATACGTACAAAATAACATGTTCAACGCACTTTATAACAGTGGCGTTCTGGGCAACAGAATGCGAATTAAAAAAATTGCGCTTAGGTCTATCAGTCGCAATAATGCAGCATCTCTGCTGAAGCTGACTAAATAAGCTATGGTCTTGCTTTGATGCACTTCATTGGAATAATGTACTATGCACAGGCGTAGCGGGGGCGCAGAAGGGCGGTTGCAGAAGGGCGGTTGCCTAGACGCAAAATTATTCGAGGGCGCAAACATTTCGAGTGTGAAGAAACAGGCAATAATAATACCTTTTAAAATAGCTTTCTGCTGTGCCGTTGAGAAAGAAATGTAGAAATGAAGCTACTTTATCGCAATCTATCGGATTGTCTGAATACGACTCGAGGATCTGTTTTGTTTGTCAAGACTTTTTGACCCGACGTGCAATACTGTTCTGTCTTAGCACGGTCATAAGTTAGGAGCAAACAGGGATATTTCTAGGATTGTGAATTTGGGGGTGTCGACCTCAAATTGGTGGTGTCCGGAGCTAATTAGTGCGCATTTTGTATGCATACCATTGACACATTACCAAATTTTGGGGATGTCGACCTCAAATTGCGGGGGATGCTGGAGTGTGTTAGGGGGGTGTAAAAATATCCCTGGTAGCAAAATTTTCTGCTTTGACTCCGCCGCTGGCAATCCATGCTACGCCACTGTCATTATGATAATTTACTAAACGTTACGCAGATTTTGGATCTATACATTTCATTTGCCATTAAAATACTCCGAAAATTTCTCATACCAGTAAATGGCCAGTTTTTTAGATGTCGTCTTTCTCAATAATGTGTCTACGACAACAGAGTTTATTAATCAAAGCAAAGCAACGCGTAGCTCACTACTTTGGGAGCATTTTAAAAGCTAAGGCATTTTATGATCAAATGTCAACTATGAAATCTAAGATATTAGATTGCGTTTGCAGATTAACGTCGTAATCGCAATGGAATCAATGCTGGCCATTTTGGCGCTTTTTGAGGGCATAGTTGCCATTGCATCGTCTGCCGTCTGTTGCGCCATCGGTGCCTGTTGCTGCGGATGCGGTGGTTGCTGCTGCTGTCCTAAACCTCCTCAACTTCAGGTAAGCAAGGTTTGCATCACACGAAGCCTCTAGCGAATGAAGTCTGAACCAACCGTATGGTATCTACTAGCAACGAACCCGCGACCTTCAGGTCTCAACGCCAATGCTGCTACTAAACCCGCCCACACGTGCCTCTTGCTTCAACTAGATTGGCTTCCGAAACAGGCCACTGATAAAAGCAATGTTGTTAAATTGCACTTTGAGCAGTTTTGCACAATTATAAACTTATTTAGAATTTAATGTCTATAGCTTTAACTTTTACCGGATGTGTAAAATTGATGGCGTGATTTGCAGTTCCTGGCATCAGGAAAGCATTCGTCTCTGCAGTACTAAGCGCATAGGAATAAGGAGCTACTGAGGTGCTGCTTTTGAAAGCGCTATAGAAATTCACGAGATTTTACTTACTTACTTACTTGCAGCAGTTTACAAATCAATGGGTCTCAAATCAAAATCAAACGCATCACCAGATCATCGTCCAAACATCTGGTTGGTATATTCAATCTTCAACACCGCTCACTGATACGATGATCCCGGAATAGTTTTTACAATAATTGAAGATTTTCGTGTGTACATTCGTTAGATGGTCGTGTTTTTAAGATAAGCTCAGCATTTAACAATGATCAGTACAGCATGGATCATGGATGTACTGCATAGTTACTTGATAGCACATGTGTTCAAGGCATTTTTAGTGCATCACATCAGTATCAGAATGAGTTGATGTCCCGGCATATCACAAGCCTTATAATGTATTGATCTGTGTCTCTGAATTTCAGATACCAATTATGAACATCTCTACCCCTCATCGCGAAATACAGAGTACACTCCGGTTGGTTCAGTACCAAGTCCAACAACAAGCGACAATTCCCAATATTTGGAAATCATATACGAATAAGAGCAGATGATTACACAATAAATGATGTTGATTGGAAGTGAATATGGACGTCGAATAAACGTAAAATTACTCGAAGTACACAGGAAAAATATGCAGGCGCGATTTGTAGGGGGAAGGGGGATCCCTCCACTGCCCAAGTACACCCCTCCCACTGAGGTGGCTACTGACATCCCATGCAGCCAGGGAAGTCAATATTACCTCCATTGTAACTGTGACAGGAAAATGCACTAGCCGTCAACAGAGGTAGACAATTTTTTCAGCGCTTCGCGCCGAGCATGAGTAAAAGAATGAAACGTGATGTTCGGTGGTAACTGGGGACGGATTTATCTTAATCTTTGAAAAAATTTACACATTTTGCTGATTAAACCATTTACGAGCGTAGGCCTATACTTCATCACGACCAGACAATAAAATTGACAGATCATTATTTGATGACAGAGCAATAGTTTACCTAGCAGAACTGTGCAAAGTAGATCCGTCACTAGCCTTGGACAGTGTTTAATCTAGACTCTGGACTCCGGGGAAACTGACAAGGCCGGGGGGAGTCAGCTAGGGGCCTGCTGTTAGTTAATGTAGTATGCCAAAATTTCCGGGGAGAATTTGAAATTTCTGGGTGGAGGGCAATTCCCCGCCCTCCGGAAACGGCCTAAATTAAACCCTGGCCTTGGATCAGTTCTTACAGTACAAGAAGAACAACGCGAATGTACTCGGCAATGTGCTTGCTTCAGTACTCAGCAGAATTCAAATTCTGCCTATCTCGTCAACTGAATGTGAGTGGGGCTTCTCGTGCATGAATATAAACGATACACTAGTTAGAAATCAACTCGGTATTCATACTTTCATCTCTTGCATGGGTATGCGATGGACGACATGCTGCCTCAGATGCACCAACTGGCAAAAAAACTTAGGAGACATCTGTGTCAATTCCTGCCATGGCAACTCTGTATTAGTGCTCAATGATACTTGCTTGAATTTAGTTGCAGATTTTCAATTGTTGCAACTTGGAGTTGCGCTATTACATTCCTGGTCTAAATAAATGGTGTGTGACAATTTATACAAATAATATTAAATGTTAGAGCAAAGTATTGTGCATTAAACCATGCATTTTCCATGTCCCCCACTGCTCGTCACCCCCCCCACTGCAAATTAATAATAAGTTATAATCACTTATGTACCAGTATTCTGCATGACTTTTATTCTGGACAGTTTAACGATATACAGTGTATTAACTCTTTGAGTCTCTTTCGTTTTCTTCTAAAAGACGTTTATTTCTTTAAACATCCTGTAAATTATAGTGTTCAATGTCATCATTGGGCAAACTCGATTATTATTTCTTATGACAAAGATTTGAAATGCGCTCTCATACCTTTTTCATTGAAAAAGCACTGGCTGTATCTTCTATACCACACGTGCATGATTCTTTATAGTTTATTTCTTACTTACTTACTTCAAATGCAGTCTGGTTAGGTTTTAAGATACTGTATTATTACATTTTACGATCAATATATTGTTATATTTATTAACCATTTGTTTATACATGTATTTTCAAAATTGAAAGTCTGCTTTCGGAGTATAGAACAGTCGATGTACAGTATAAAGATGCAAAAATTTCAGCTAATTTAACAATTTCTCAGACGAAGCTCGTAGTTTCGTTTGTCCCCATCTTCAATGCTTCATATTCTAATAAAAGTCAAGTGTTTAAGCTCACCTATCGAGCTCTATGACTCGAGCTGCCCCCGCTACCTGGCCACCATGGTGACCAGATCTACGGAGGTCGAACGGCGGGCTCGGCTAAGGTCCAGCAAGCGGAATCAGCTACTCGTGCCTCCACCATCCTCGACTCCTCTATTTGGCGAGAGATCTTTTACACGGGGAAACCCGATCCTGTGGAACTCTCTTCCGGACAGTGTGACCAATGCGAACGCTGCCGCGACGTTTATTACCAACTTGAAAACGCATTTATTTAAGCTCAGTTACGAGTAATTAGTTGTCAAAGCACCCTTGTTTTGTGCCATTAGTTCATCTACGGCGCTATAGTAAATTGTCTAACAATAATAATAATAACTTAACTTATAAAGCTGCTGAAGTTACTCCAACTGGTTAAGTATCTACAAGCGATAAATTCACCAACTCAAGATTCACAACATGCAGACGATTGAGATGGCTGCCTCATCAAAACTGTTCTTCCGCTTACAACCATAATTATACAGAACGCCATATTCAGGTATTACAAGCACCTAAGCGTGAAACTCTTATCATATATTATGGCATATCTTATCACACCCTTTGTTAGTAAATATGCGACGAAGCCACTGCACTTTGCTGAGTGCAATGCTATAATTTGTCTGAGGGCAGAGGCTGGCTGGATGGGCAATGCTAATGGCTGTACTGTGTAAAGTTTGTGCTTAGCTTATTAGTTTATTATTAGTTTTATTTAATTTAGTTTTTGTTCAGTTGATTTGTGTTATTCCTTGTTTGTGTACTATTTTTGATGCTGTGCTTGTCACGAATAAAGATTATTATTATTTTATATTGCAAGCATTTAAGATAGTACAGGGTCTAATGCAGTGCTTCCCGAACTTTTTCCAGCCGCCACGGCACACTATCCAAGAAACATAGTCAACGGCACACAGCAGCCGAAATGCACGCATTTTATTTTTAAGTGATGTATTGTATAGGCATACTAGTGTTATATATTATACTCTAGTCTAGTGGGCAATTAGGCATACACAATATATATATATAATATTGACTACCGTTCTTCGTAAGTATACATTTTGTTTGCAATCTGTATCACTATTATTTCATGTTTAACTTCATTGAGGAGATATAATTTAACTACTTATATTCAACAATTAATACAGCGCCATTATTATTTTACTATTTTCCAACATTTTGCCACGGCACACTTCTGCCGTTGCTGCGGCACAGCTGTGTGCCGCGGCACACAGGTTGGGTAGCCCTGAGCTAATGAAACAATTCTATCGTTTCCGGCAAATCAGTATCCGTTACATCTTGTGCTAAAATAATTGTAGCGGAAAGATCGGGTTCAAATAATATGTTAGATTCAAGTATAACGTTATGATCCTATAGGTCTAACATTTAATGTTGTCAAATTTACCCATGTTGATTGAATCGATATCGCAGACATGGACATGGGTTGGGTCCAACCATGGGTTAGGTTGGGCTGTGTCCGAAATTTCCATTTTATGGAGGGTTGGGTTGGGTTGCCAGATTCTTGTGCTATATTGTACAAATGTGTACATAATAATGATTTTTTAAAAATTATTACAAATTACACGTAATCTGTTTCGATGCGTTTTCACTGGAGCAACCGGAAAATACAAGTTACAGAGACATCCAGAAATATGAAATCTGCCAAATGGAATATATTCCCTTTGGTCTATGAAATGAAGGAGAATTTAAGAAAATTTTATGTATGGGTTGGGTTGGGTCAAGTAACCCAGCTGTTTCCGTGGGTTGGGTTGGGTTTGAATAGTGATGGGTTGTGTTGGGTTGTGTTTTAAAAAATGGACCCATGTCCATGTCTGCGATTTAGTATCTAGCATCCGCTAGATTCAATGGAACTGCCATTTATTTATGATTTTTCTCCATAATTTGGGGAGATAAAAACTCGACCATGCGTCTCAACGTGTTGTCCAAAATTCATAACTGGCTACTTATCAATTATAATACTTAGATACAGATCAGTAAATAGGCTACAAAGACATATGCGAAGCAGACAAAGCGGCACCCTACAGAAGCCTCAGGCCAGTGTGTTCTGTTTAGAATTGAGAAATTCCTTTATATTTTTAGACACCTAGGAAAATCCAAACCGTTTGTGAATCATTCGTTATTATAGAAAACGATCGTGAAACGTAAATATGCCTATTGAGTCTGTTAAGCTTTAAAAACAAACAAATACAACTGCAAGTTTCTATCAGAGTATTCGCTTTCACGCATCAGGTTTGATGGTATTGTGATCTTGTGATTAATTAATTATCGCTTATTAAGAGAATATATAGGCCTAGGCTGATGGCTAAAATTAACCTTCAAGGCGGATATAAAGTTGTACGAATTGTGATCTCCTTTCTCAGACAAGGAACTGCACAGAACTAGAACCTGTTGCACACTGTATAGGATGTCAAATCAGGGATATTTTGCACCCCCTAACACCCCGAACACCCCCAATCTGAGACCTACAGCCCCCAACGCCCCCCCCCCAATCAGAAAGCCGGATGACCTTTTTGCTTGTCAGACTTTTTCGGCAGGGGACCCCAGAATATACCAACACCCCACAAATGATTATCCCATAAATAACACTGTGTCAAATGACAAAGAGAACATCTTAAATAAAGGCGTTAGTGTCTTCAAATTTGCATGACATCGGCTGAACGAGGAAGGTTACCAGACTTTCCCCCGGTCTTTCAAGAACAACCAAAATGAGACGTCGTCGAATATCGTTTACCGTAGGATGGAGTTTTCAAATTCCAATTTCTTTTCGTAATTGACAACAGATTTGCAATGCTTTTTCAACATTTCCCATTTGTTTCTGTTTCAGAATGCAACAGGTTATTCCAAGCGGTACATCAGTGGTTGTCCTGACGCAACCAGCCATTCAAAACATTCAGGATCTCTACAGGAACATGAAGCATGGCTTTTCCAGGGCGTTGATCGGACTTGGAGCAGTTCAGTTGATTATCGGTGTGCTGTGCATTGTATTTCAGTGCGTCAGTTTGGGATACTTCGGCGATGTTTTTCGCAGTTTGGCTTTCGTCGGACATGGCATTTGGAACGGCCTCTTGGTGAGTGAAGAGATCTTGATATTGCAAATCAGTGAAGATTCTAAAGTGTAAAAGATTAATCGTCCCTTATTTATCTTTGACCTAACATTTTGAAATATCAATATAATTCTAAGAAAGTTCCGATATTAAAATTAGATGTATCAGCGAAATGAGCAGCTAAGTGGGCCTATTCTGCTAGTCGTACATGATGGAAATTCTTAGACGTTGTCCACTAATTCTAACCCATTGATTTAAAATTAGATGTCTCAGTCGTGAAAATTTGCTCATCTAAGTATTTCTTGCATTTATATCGTTATGTTTTCCGACTTTTGTTAGTTCTTAATCACTGGAATTTTTGGAATTGTGGGAGGATGCCGAAGGAGTCGATGCGAGGTAAATGGTTTTGTCTACTTTGAATTTTACAATCAAAATAAATGAAAACTGCGCATAATTAAGCCTACACTACAAGCCTCTGATGAAATTTATTAGATGAGAAATTTATTATATATTATATATATATATATATATATATATGTGTGTGTGTGTGTGTGTGTGTGTGTGTGTGTGTGTGTGTGTGTGTGTGTGTGTATAATGAGTCTGTTGTCAGGGGAATAGAGGCATTGAAATACAAAATTAATAATGTTAATACTAAGGTGAACTAAGCGTCGGATACCATAGATCAGTGGTTCTCAGAACCCTTTGCCTCGCGGACCACTTTTGAAGATCAAAAATTCTTGCGGACCACCTGAAAATTGAGAAAAATCATGAAAAGCAAAAAGGTCATCGTGTGTGATCTTCGTCCTTCTCCAGTGCCCCGACAAGCAAGAAAAAGGTCGTCGCCTTACTTAATTGTGCTACTTGCTCTGTGGAAAATATATGTCTAATTTTTATTAACGTTTTCAGAATTTGCCGCGGACCACTAGACCCCTCTCGTGGACCACTTTTGGTCCGCGGACAACCAGTTGAGAACCACTGACATAGATAAGGTCAGCATTTTAAGAAGCAACAATACAACGAGATATTTTCCGATTCGCCAATTTGATTCACACGTAATATGATATCCAAGGTGCGATTTGTGACCTGGAGCAGTGGGGGGACATATCGAGCTTGGAGGGATGTAGTTGTTGGGAAATGTAGCAGTGGGAGATATAGCTGTGGGGGTGTAGCAGTAGGGGAATGTAGTTAGGCACTGGAGGAAGATTCCCCCCTTTCTCCTAAAAATCGCGCCCTGGTGACATCAATCTGCTACTTTTTGATTATAATAATATAATAATAATATAATATAACAAGGTTTAAAGTGGTTCAATAGGGACTGCCCTGTGTGAGAACCACTGTTGTTCCCGTCCAATCTAATATCCTAAACTACTGAGGTTTATTTTGAACGCGTTTACAGTTGTAGCCGTTACTATCCTCTCATCCAGTACATTCCATCTGTCCACCACTCTTGCACTAAAAATACTGTTTATGTCTCCCAACCCGTTTCTTGAACAGTTTCATGCTGTGTCCTCTGGTTCGATCATACTGCTTCATTGTAAAGAATCTTTCTCTTGGCATTTCCACTTTGTTTGTTAGTATTTTGTATGTCTCGATTGTGTAAGCCCTGTCATTCTGTGTTTTAAATTGTTCAAACGAAGCATGTCAATGACAGTGATGGGCAGCTAGTTAACTAATTAGTTGCTAACTAAACGTTTAACTGAATTTGTATAGTTATCTTCATAGTTTAATTAAATATAAATAGTTTAGTTAAAATGCTAGTCTAACTGAAAACTTTAGCTAATAACTAAATAGTTTAACTAAAACTTGTTAGTCGGTGTCCCGAATTCTCAATAACAGTACCTTTTTATCTATTCCTTTCTGGGTCATTTTTTTCAACCAGACTTTACAAACTTGTGTTCCTGTAGTCTAGACTAAGACTTAAATGTTAAATAGTCTACGATTAGTGATTTCGATGGTTGATTGACTGCCATGTTCATGTTGCAAGCATCGTCTATATTTTCATGAACACATACGTGATACCTGGGAAATAGTTGTAAAATTAGTTGCAAGAAGTTTAACTATATTTTTTACTTTAGTTAACTATTTCAGAAAGCTAATTTGCAACTAAAAGTTTAACTACTTATTTCTAGTTTAAATTTCATCATCATCAACAACCATAGGCTCAACGCCCGTAGGTGCCCGATGCCTTTTCCACTATTGTCTCCCACACCTCTCTGTTTTGCGTGGCATGGCTTAGCCTTTGTAGGCTGTCTCCACCCCACTGCGCAACGTCGTCCGCCCATTCTCTGTGTGGTCTTCTGCCCCTTCTGTTCGTTCCCTCCATTATTCCAAACACTAAGGTCTTGATTTTTCTGTCCTCCTTCATTCTACAGATATGCCCAAACAGCCTTAGTTTTCGTTTTATACTCATCTGCATTAAATTTTCTGTCATTTGTACTCTCTGGTAGGCCTATATCTCCTCATTATGTATCTTGTCTATTAATCGGATTCGTAGTAATTTCCGGTAGCACTTTCTCTCAAACGTTAATATTTTTCTTTCTATCTCCTTCGTGTACACCCAAGCTTCACATCCATATAACATGCTGCTAAACACACATGTCTGCAATACTCGCATCTTTGTTTTCATTTGTATTTCTTTACTTTTCCAAATCTTGTCCATGGCTTGCAATACTGATGTCGCTTTGGCTATCCTCACTTCGACCTCCTTTCCACATGACAGGTCCTGTGTCATCAGTGATCTTAGATAGGTGAACATCTCCACATTTTTCTATTCTAGTTTAAATTTAGTTGTAGTTAAACTAATGTTTTTAGTTAGTTGCCCATCACTGGTCGATGACATATTTTCAATCGCTTAAAATGTATTTTCATTCTATAGGTTATCACGTTCAATATTTTTTCTATAATTTCGGCGTGTTTCTCAACGGTTCTCCTTGGAATTGCGACGCCATCGGCTATAGGGGCCTACTGCCGTCCACCATGGCCCAGTGGCACTGCCATTACAGTCGACCCAACTTACAGAAGATGCTTGGACTCGGTTAGAATGTTAATTTTTAAATGTTCGACACACAAGTATTCCAATTAATTTTTTTCAATCTTGACTTGCCATGGTTGATATCGTCTGAAATGCACTCTGGCGACAATATAATTAGCCATAGTAAGTTACAGCAGTGTAAAAAATCAAGTAAAGTTTCAGTAGAATTAAATAACTTTAAAAATGACTTTTCTTTTTGCAAAAACCATTGACGCGTGTTACCCCTCTAGCATTTCACACAGGCTTACTTAGCCTCATAAACCACTTTAAATAACATTATTATTATTATTATTATTATTATTATTATTAGTAGTAGTAGTAGTAGTAGTAGTAGTAGTAGTAGTAGTAGTAGTATTATTATTATTATTATTATTTATACAAGACCAAATTCAACCCACAGGCAAAATGCCATAAACACAATACATGGTTTCTTTGATGAAGTAGCTATGTTGCAACTTCTTATTTTTCAATTTTTCAAAGTTAACATAGCAGAAGGTAAATGACCTAGTGAAAACCCACTGACCCTTGCCTTTGGAAACACGTACAAAAAATAGCATGCTTTGTAACTTTACAGCAGTGGCGTTCTTGGCAACAGAATGTGAATTTAACATCACTGCGCTCGGTGTCTATCTATCACAATTACAGTATTTCTGCTTAAGCCGATTAATATTAGGCTGGGGTCCTGTTTTGATGCACTTCATTCGAATAATGTACTATGCAGTGGCGTAGCGTGGGAGACAGAGGAGCGGTTGCCCCAGGGATATTTTTACACCCCTTTTTCGGGCAGAGACTTATTAATTCCGACACCCCCAGATTTTCCCGACCCACCAAATTCAAAATCCTAGAAATAACACTGGGTTGCCCGAACGCAAAGCTGTTGGGGGCGCTAAGATTTCGAGCGAAAAATGCAGGCAATAGGCTTAGTAATAAATTTTAAATAGCTTGCTGCTACGTGTATGTCACTGTGAAAGAAATTTAGAAATGAAGCCACTGTATCGAAATCTTCAGGATTGTGGGAATACGATGCGAGGATCTTTTTTGCCTGTCAAGACTTTTTGACCCGATGTGCAACGCTGTTCTGTTTTATCATGCTCATAAGTTAGGAGCCAGATTCTTGCTTTGACCCGGGCGCTAGCAACCCACGCTATGCCACTGCTATTATGATAAGTTACTAAGACAATGATATATATATATATATACATATATACATACACACACACACACACACATATATATATATATATATATATATACACACGCGGGGACTCTATATATTTCATTCGTCATTAAAAGACCATGAAAATTTTACATACCAATTAATGGTCAGTTTTTACATGTCGACTTTTTTCAATAAAGTGTCTACGCCAACAGATTTTATTAAGTGATGTTGTGCTAGAGTCTTTTAAAACAGGGGCTTACATAGCAAAGCGAAGGTTCCTAATGTGCGAGCATTCTAATGGCTAAGCAGTGGCGTAGCGAGGCAAAGTGCCGCCCGGGGCGAGAAAAAAGAGCGCCCTCAATTCTCCGAAAAAAGTCTGACAAGCAAAGAAACGTTATCGACTCTCCAAAAAAAGTCTCTGACCAGCAAAAATCTAAGAAATCTCGAAAGTGCCGCCCCTAGAGCAAGTGCCACCTGGGACGCTTCGCCCCTCTGCCCCCTCGCTACGCCACTGAGGCTAAGGCATTTTATGATCAAATGTCAACTATGAAATCTAAGATATTAGATTGTGTTTGCAGTTGAACGTCATAATAGCAATGGAGTCAATGCTGGCCATTTTGGCGCTTTTTGAGGGCATAGTTGCCATTGCATCGTCTGCCGTCTGTTGCGCCATCGGTGCCTGTTGCTGCGGATGCGGTGGATGCTGCTGCTGTCCTAAATCTCCTCCTCAACTTCAGGTAAGCAAGGTTTGCATCACACGGAGCCTCTAGCGCAGCGGTTCTCAACCTTTATAGTGCCGCGACCCTTTTAATTCAATTCCCCACTATGTGGCGACCCCCCCCCCAACGGTAAAAAGTTTTTCGTTCACAATGTAAGCTGCTAAAAATAATAATGCTACGACAATCAAAATGTTCGAAATCGTTATTATTTAATTGTCATGCATGTCTATCCTCGAATGACAATATTATTATAGTAAAACAACTAGTACGTCGTAACTACCACTGAGGAAATTTTGTACAATAACAAGGAAAGAGACAACCCCATATTTCTGATGGTCTCGCGACCCCTGGCAAATCGTCATTCGACCCCCTTGGGGGTCGCGAGACTCGCGACCCACAGGTTGAGAACCGCTGCTCTAGCGAATGAAGGCTCAATCAACCATTAGGGCCTCTGCTGGCAATGAACCCGCGACCTTCATATCTCCACGCCAAAGCTGCTACCAATCTGCAAACTTCTCGCATGCTTCTTAATTAAACTAGATTGGCTTCTAACACAGACCACTTATAAAAGCTATGTACAAGCTATGTTGTTAAATTGCACTTTGAACAGCAGCTTTGAATAATTATGTTATGTTGAAATGTCAATTTATATAGCGCAATTATAACTTATATCGAATTTAATGTCTATAGCTTTAAGTTTTACTGGATGTGTAAAATTGATGGCGTGATTTGCAGTTCCTGGCATCAGGAGAGCATTCGTCTCTGCAGCACTAAGCGCAATGGAATAAGGAGCTACTGAGGTTCTGCTTTTGAAAGCGCTATAAAAATTCACGAGATTTTAATAACTTACTTACTTACTTACTTACTTGCAGCAGCTTCCAAATCAATGGGTCTCAAATCAAAATCAACCGCATCACCAGATCATCGTCCAAACATCTGGTTGGTATATTCGATATTCAACAGCGCTCACTGATACGATCATCACGGAATAGTTTCTGCAATAATTGAAGATTTTCGTGTGTGCATTCATTAGATGGTCGTGTTTTTTAGATATGTGTCATCTTTAACCAATTTCAGCTCAGCATTTAACAATGATCAGTACAGAATGGATGTACTGTATAGTTACTTGATAGCACATGTGTTCAAGGCATTTTTAGTGCATCACATCAGTATCAGAATGAGTTGATGTCCCGGCATATCACAAGCCTTATAATGTATTGATCTGTGTCTCTGAATTTCAGATACCAATTATGAACATCCCTACGCCTCATTGCAAAACAGAGAGTACACTCCTCCGGTTGGTTCAGCACCAAGTCCAACAATAAGCGACAATTCCTTATATTTGGAAATCAGTTACGAATCAGAGCAGATTGCAAAAATAAACGACACAACGCCATTTTATGTTGATTGAAAGTGAACATGGACGTCGAATAAACGTAAAATTACTCGAAGTACACGGGAAAAATATGCGTTATCCTGCATCTTTATCGTTAATTATGGAGTTTGAATAATCATTCCTATCTTTGGAACTCAATTCCAGCATTCCTCCGCTGTCTACACCATGGTCAAATAACAAATCTTGAGCCACAATTTCCTTCCATTCTTGCAACTTTTCCTCGTTTTTTTTCAACTGAAATCATATCTCTTCAAATAATCATTTCCTCCATAGCTGTAAAGTCGCCACCATTGGCCCTTTTGATTAAATGACCCTGCATGAATGACCCCACCTTTGTCTATAGCTACTTCATATTAAGATTAAGCGCATAGGAATAAGAAGCTACTAGGTGTATTTTTGCTCTATGTTGTTATCATGATTTTTGTTTTTAGAGTGTTTATTTTCATGTCATTTTCTTTATATGTTGTGCTTAGTTTGTCCATTATTCTTTGTAGTTCTCTTTTTGCTCCCTGCTAGCATCGCTTGATCGTCTGCAAAACGTATGGCTTGTATGAGTTATATTGAAAGTTATATTAAATTGATAATTTTAAATAATTGTTATCGAAGACAGATTGCAATCAGTAGTTTTAATATATGCTCCTACTGTATATTCGCTGTCATAAATTCAAACACGCGGGTCTTAGGCGAGCAGAAGAAGTTCAAAGCGATGAAGATTGAGACGACGACGCTCTGTGCTCTTCAAGAGAACACCTGAAAATATCGATGTGTTCCCTCTATTCCGGAATCCTGCCAAATTATCGTGTGTGGCTAAATTCAGATTCACGTAAGCCAGTGGTCCTCATCAGGGTGCGATTTGTGACCTGGAGCAGTGGGGGGGGGGGGACATGTCGAGCTTGGGGGGATGTAGTTGTTGGGAAATGTAGCAGTGGGGGGATGTAGTGGTGGGGGATGTAGCAGTAGGGGGATGCAGTTTGGCAGTGGGGGAGATTCCTCCTTCCCCCTCGCAAATCGCGCCCTGGTCCTCATGCGTTTTAGGATTTCTCGAGTGGCGGTCCCTTAGAAAAATTTTTGATGGCTCGCAGACCTTATAACATTAAAATTTTAAATTAACTACAATTATCGCATAGACTAATAATTGACACGTAGGCTAACAATTTACATATAGGCTGCTGCTTGTTTTGTCAAACAGTCATTTATTTAAATCCTAGTAATCAGATTTAAATTCAAAATTCAACTCGATGAATGTATCCTCTTTGTCCGAACCAGTTCTTCTATATTTGGCTTTGTTGACGAGATATCTTGAGAAAGAAATCCCTTATTGGTCCCTCGGAAACTGTTTGGCGGTCCCCCAAGGGGATCGCCGACCCCAGTTTGAGAACCATGGACGTATAAGCCAACGTCAACGACACCATCAGCATCGTTGTCGTCATCTTCATCAACGCCGCTATCATCATTTGCTTTCATCCCGCTGTCGCCACTGTAACCGTATATCATCATCGTACAACGACACACCCGTTACAACGACACACCCGGTACATATTTTGTCACTGTACACGACAGAGCACCGTATACAATTATACAATTAAATCACTTTGGTATAACATTTACCGGTCCTATTGGACACATTTCGGGATCTCTGGTTGCATTTTCCGTCGTTATAATATTATGCATATTTATTCCGTCGTTCCGTCGTTATATGCATATATATGAATATATATATATATATAATAGTTGCTTATATATATATAATAGTTGCTTATATATATATATATATATATATATATATATATATATATATATATATATATATATATATATATATATATATATATATATATAGTTAACTATTCTCCTAAGAGTTCGTAATGGATATCATCGCAAAGCAATGTTCTTCTAATGGACGTGTGTTGTGGGTTATGTGCTCCGCGGCTTATGATAGACCACCTTTACGAGATCATAATTTTGTCACTTCGTAATTAATTAATTAATTAATATGAGAACTGTCTCTTCTGTTCAGCAGCAATCAGGCCCTATATGCCTAACCGCGGTCCGGTGGAGTAGGCCGTATATATACGCATATACCTCGATCCACTTTGCGCAGGGAGATTACAATTCTCTCGACGCCGGCGAATGACCACGGATGATGATCCATTACGTTTCTCCAGTAAAGCACTGGAACAGGCTTTTCTGAGAAAGGCTCTGTTATATATATATATATATATATATATATATATATATATATATATATATATATATATATATATATATATATATATATAAAAGTTGGATCGAGGTATTTAAACAGTGTTAGAATCATTTTCTCTGAACTTTCAGTCTTTTACTTCAGACGCAGAGAACATTTCATGCTGCGAAGACGCTGTTTGTCATTGCAGATTCTTTCGTAGAATCATCGATGAAAGTAAGTAGGCTATATTTGGTCAGAGTTTTTGAGTTTTTCCTCAATTATTCAAGCGTTCACTTGAATTTCAGATTTGCTGGTTTGTTTGAATTTCTTTGTTTACATTCCAACGCTTGTCTGCGTGTCTAGCTAAACGTGATGTAGGCCTACGTTGGCATTTCTTGGTCGACGTAAACTCTCTTTGGAGCCTACTAAGTACCTTTTGCAAGGAAGATAAACTTTCGCGTAATGCTGCAATCTGATATCTGATATATTTTCAGTTTGTTATCGAAATTTTTTGGTAAAATGTCACGGACAAAATGTCATGGTTTAGGGTTCGAGTTAATGTTGCATTCTGTCCGTGACATTTTTCCGCTGACATTTTGTCCCAATGACATTTTGTCCGAGCACCCTCTGTTAGCCTAGCATTGTAGAGATGAATTCGAGACAAATTCGAACATTCATAGGTTCGCCGTCACCAGCCAAGCCAAGTTATTAGGATGTAGGCTATTATTAGGCTACTTACACTGTTTCAATACGTCAATAAATGTTATGTGTTGAAGGAAACGAAATAGACAGATAGATTTGCAGCTGTTTCTCGGACAAAAACTAAGCGGCACAAAGACAGACTCATGAAGACTGCGTTCGTCTTCTCTGGTCAGTAAATAAACAGGTCGAAATGTAGAGCATCTTTCTAATGAAACAGGTCCTAGATTCAGTGGCGGTTCCAGGATTTCTTGGCGGTGGATGAAATGAATTCATAGAAAGTTGGTGGTGATATGAAAATAGAAGAAAAAATCAATAAACTTTGCCGAAATGCTTTAAAACGGAATTTTATCCCTAATCTGACTATACTTTTACCGAAAAATAGGTTGACAAGCAAAAAAAGATCATTCGCAGTTAGCTTTACTAGACTTTTACTCAAAAATAGGTTTCACGAGCAAAAAAAGTAAGTCCGGTGGGGAGGATGCATCCCCACTCTTCATCCACGTGGAACGACCACTGCCTACAGTAGAGTAAGCAGGTACCGGCGATAATAATTATTAAATCAAAATTAATTTGAACTTATACTAGTGCTGTTAAAATTGGTCGATATAACAGTATACACATTACACAGTAAGCTGTACATAAAATGCAGTCAGAACATGTCTGATATTTATGTAGCAGGGTGCCAACAGGCGTAAAGATATATTTTAATAAGGATGGAATTTCCTGAGAATCAAGATGGCAGACAATGTCAAATTAAATATGTATTGTGCAATCGTAGGCTTGTCTTTCTCATAAAACCTTTCGATATTCCAAGTTTGTAAAATGTGGAATTTTTCTCTCTTATGTTTTCTCACGGTCGCTCGGAGCATTGGCGTAGTCACGGGGGGACGGCACGGGGGACCGGGCCCCTTATTCTGGATGGGATCATTCGTGGATTTTGCGCAAAACCGTTGTGAAAGTTTCCGGGGCGGGGGAGGGGTGGCTAGAATATTTGGAACAGAATCGATGCGCCAAGAACTCATTGGCGACGTTCTTTGCATGTATTCTGTTTTCAATCGAAAATTTCGATGTGCCACTCTCCACTCTTCCGGAATCCTGGCTCAGAGATGTCCAAGGGTCCATTCTTTAGAACCCAATCCAACCCATCAAATCTCCAATACAACCAAACCCAGCCCATGCCGGCAATAGGATTACTTAACCCAACCCATTGCAATTTCTTAAACCGTGCGTGACTTATTTTCTGACCCAACCCACCGTAAATATGGTAAAGTCTGACTCAACCAGTGTTTAATCTAGGCCGTTTTCGAGGGGAAGTTGCCATTTTCCCCCGGAAATTTCAAATTCTCCTCAGAAAATTTGGCATACTACATGGACTAACAGCAGCCCCCTAGTAGAATTCCCCCCGGCTTTGTCAGTTTCCCCCCGGCTTTGTCAGTTTCCCTCCCGGAGTCCAGGAGTCTAGATTAAACACTGGACCCAACCCAACCCATTGGTTAACCCAACGCATGGCCATCTCTGTCCTGGCTACGCCACTGAAATTTCAATATCTTGCACGATGGAATGAACACTCGCCCTGCTATTTTCTGGGCAGTCTCTTCGCTGGCTCTGGGGCTGTTGACGGCGGCCCTCGTCCTGCCGCCGCCCGTCGACGCCGCCGCCGGCTGCGAGTGCGCCACCTGCGGCGCCTCCGTCTGCAAAGTGGCGTGCGACTACGACTGTTCGCAGTGCTGTCGGTGCTGCATCTACTTCGAGGTGCGCATCGGGAGGAGATCGTTTCCCGGACTCCCTGCTGCTCCGTCGCCGTCGCAGGGCGGCGGAGCGCGTCACCGGATCACGGCGTCGGCGGCGTCGGCGGCGTCGGCGGCGTCGGCGGCCGACGACGACGACCTCCCGTCACCGGTCGACAGTCGCCGAGACCTCGATCCGCCGTCGAAGGAAGAAGCGAAGGACCAAGACGGTGGTTCCAACGCTGGGCAGGACCGGGCGTCGTCTTCGTCTGTGATCGGTCGTCCAGGGACCAGCGGTGAAAGCGCTTCGCTGCCCCGTGCCTCCGACCAACTGTGGCCGTCGGCGAACGCCTTGTTGTGGAACAATCTGTTCCAGTATCTCTACGAACAAACCGATGGCGTAGATCGAGAATCAGGCGATGCTCGTTAGGTGGCGTAGATTTCAAGCAGATAATAATTAGGCCTAATAACGCTCCGTAAAGAACTTTGTCTAATGGCTACTAACAGGGGCGGAGCTAGGATATTTTGCGCCCGAGGGCGAACTATAAGATTGCCGCCTCCGCCCGGGTCGCGCCTTTTCCGTTTAATCACATTTTACTATTGCATTAAATACGGAAAAACAATTTAAATTTTAATGAAACGTCGTATTTAAAGAAGCAAATTTATAGAAATGATAAAACATGACTCGATCAGTCAGTGTCGTAGACTGGTTTACGTAGTTCCATCATCATCATCATAATCACCATCATCATCACCATCATCATCATCATCATCATCATCATCATCATCATTATCTCGCCGAGCTGATCGTGAGAACTACAGCGATCGAACGTCGTTCCATACTTCGATCCGGACACAATGCTCAACTGGTTGTCCCTCCTCCTCTTCGGACAGCGCGGGTCTCGGAGACAGATCCTTCCGGCGTGGCAACCCTGCTTTGTGGAACTTGCTCCCGAAGACAGTGACAACTGAGTCACTCCCTGAGCGGTTTCGGAAGCAGTTGAAGACGCACCTGTTTAACAGCTCGTTTTTGTAAAGCGCTCTTGACTTTGCCTCGATTGACATGTTTACTGCGCTTAAAAATAATAATAATAATAATAATAATAATAATAATAATAATAATAATAATCATCATCATCATCATCACCACCACCATCATCATCATCACCATTACCATCACCACCACCACCACCACCATCATCATCATCATCATCGTTTTTGCCAACTCTTCAGCGGCAATAGCTATACACAAAATGTTTCCAAGAAGTACTATCTTCTGTTAATCGTCTTCCTTCTACGATTCCTTTCATGTTCATATCTTCTCTGATGTTGTCCATCCACTTTTTCCTGGGTCTTCCTCTTCTTTTATATCCTTCTATTTGTGTGTAGAGTGACTTGTATGGTAGTCTCATTTCATCTGTTCTGTTACGTAGTCTAGGCCTATAGAAGATTAATTAGGGCCTATTCTTGATTTCACTGTCGCAAACTGGTCAGTCACGTAATCAAAATCTGTTTTTCCTATGTTTCACTTTCTCGATTTATTGCTAACACTTTATTTACGCCTCAAGGTGGTGAAGTCAGAAAAGCAAATAAAGGTCGTCACCAGTTTTTCAGTTTTCAAACTACAATGGCGAGGGGCGAAAAAGTGATACCTTGCCCCGGGCGCTAAATACTCTCGCTACGGCTCTGATTCATTCACAGACATATTCGACTGTGATAGACTGGTATAGAAACAACCAAATAGCTTCAGCCGCTGTTCTGCTTGAGGGGGAGCAGGAACCAGTAGTGAGATTCGTCCAAAACTGGTGAGCACATAAGGGGGGGTGTAAGCCTGTAAGGCTTGACGTGAGGCCAGAAAACGATGGTCTTCGCCTTATTGGGTAAGATCTTGGCTTTGTGAGTTAAAGCCTTGGCCTTATGACTCGAATTATCGGCTTTGGCATTGGTCCGGCTGGCCTTGTTAACATCACTGAGAGGTAGTAGGCCTAACAGATCGAAGAGCATGCACCAGACTTCAGGGCGCTTGAGACGCTTTTGGGCCAAATATGTTGACGTGCCCCCATATTCTGTAATTTCTGTAATCCTGGCTATGCCACTTCTTTGCTGCTTAATCATGAAACCCTATCAAATCTAGTCTACAGTGTTGTTGTGACCAGATGCAATACAACAATTAGAACGCTACCAATTGCTAAATAAGATAATGCAACAACTTGAAAATACAGTAGCTGAAACATTCAATTGATGTCCTTGTTGTGCAAGCCACATAATGGCATATAACACACACACACACACACACACACACACACAAACTTACTTGTTGTACTAGTCAAATTGTAATCAGGGGAATAGCCAGGAATTTGATTTTTTTGGAGGGGGTATAAATTTCGGGGTATATATTGTAATATACCAGTATATTATATTATAATATTTATTATATACGTTATATATAGGTATATATACTGTATTTTATATATATATACTGATTTTCGGGAGGTATATATACTAATATACCTCCGTCACTACGCCTCTGATTGTAATGACATAAACATGACTTTATTCACAGCGATAGCAGACTTTGGTAGACAGATTCCATCTCTAAATAAGCACACAGATCGTCATCAGAATTGTCAAATAAATCTCCTAAATTTCCAGCGTATAATCAAATACAGAAATTTCATGCATGAATAAAAGCCTAATTATAACATCAGATGTTCACCACACAACTGTTGCGGGAGAGAAGATGCTGGGTGCATGCTAAGAAAATGGGTGAAGTGGGCAGGGAAATTATTTAGGCCTACCTTACTAAGATGAAGCCATAAATGTGCAGCAGAGATGTAGCAAGTACACAATGCTTCAAGTACAAGTACAAGTACAAGTACCTGGCCTCCGAGTACAAGTACAAGTACAAGTACTTGCATTCCAAAAACTCCGAGTACAAGTACAAGTACAAGTACCTGGCCTCCAAGTACTAGTACAACATTTTTGACAATGACATTTTTTTCGCTGACATTTTGTCCCCATGACATTTTCTACATGACATTTTGTCCGCGACATTTTGTCCTCGGACAGTTTGTCCGACCACGAATAAAATTGACACTATATTAGCATCTAAATATCATCACAGTTGCACTTAAAAAATAGAGATGATAGTCTTGCATCGGTCATATTAACCCACCTATGCGGTCTCGCGATCAAGCCAGCTTGGCTAAATACGTGTTTAATTGGTGCGCCAGAAGCAGGCACTCTAAGGTCTCTAATTAATGGCTGCATTATACAGCCTGTTGAACTCCTTTCTATTAACTTCACTGTTCCAAAATACGATGGTATCAGTGGCTTCATCATAAATTTCGTTGAGTTCCAGATACTTGGCCATCTGTGAAGATGTGCTTGTCATTAGCCTAAAGGAACAGCATTACTGGTACCATTGAAGTACATGTAGCCAGAGATGTAGCAAGTACACAATGCTTCAAGTACAAGTACAAGTACATGGCCTCCGAGTACAAGTACAAGTACTAAAAATTTGTACTCGAGTACAACTCGAGTACAAGTACAAGTACCAAGTACTACATCTCTGATGTGCAGGCTACAATATTTTCTGATCTTCAGCTGCAAACATTGAAGACAATTATTACAATAAAAGTGGTGTCGGAATAATTTTCAATGAAACCAAAAAGTTTGACCAAAAATGCTTTATTTTTATTATCTGGTCATGTAGATTCCACCGGTGATGAACGAGGGACCAACAAAATTAATAGTCTAGTCTTGCAAATCCCAACTTCGACAATATTGCCCATAAAATAACAGAAATTTATAGGACAAAGCGTGGATTAGAAATGGTCTAGATTTCAAAACAGTCAGGAAAACTCAGCAAAACAGCAATTATAAAAAAATCTTGGAAAATGATGCATGACTAGAATGCTTTGTCAATACATAAATTAGCTTACACTAGTGCATCGCTTTGTTTTCAAAGGATTCATCAATATTCAACCTAATGATTCATTCCAAAATTCTAAATCTGCAAAAGGTTTGTCCGTACTAACAAGTATGCATTGGTGTAGCGCGGGTTGGTGGCGCCCGGGACGATACTGGTACATGCCCCCTTCAACTGCAGAAAAAGTCTGACGAGCAAAAAAGGTCATCAGCTATTTTGTGTGGTTACTCTTTATGTGTATTTATTTGTTAATTTTATTTTAATTGTATGTTTTCTTTATTTACTTAAGTACTACGATGTCACTTAATTATTTATTTTGCACCCCCAAAAATTTTGCGTTCAGGGCGGTCGCCCCTGGTCCCCCACGCTACGCCACTGCAAGTATGGTAGTGCTTACTACAGGTGGCAGAAAATGGTTATACGCTATAAAAGGGTATGCAAAATCAAGATGTATGCACAATGTCGCTGGCTCTTCAAATATCACAAAACTAATCCAAGGTTTTAAGTCATCACTGGTTACCTAAAAGAAAAATAAAGCATACAAACTGTTAACTAACATACTTCGATGACAGCGGTGCACAAACCCTGGCCCGTGGGCCAAATCCGGTCTGCAAAGAGTCGTCACGTGGCCCGCCAAGTCCAATAGGAAAGTAAAAAATAAATACTATATTATGAATAATTATGCCTGATTTAGACCTGCGCCAATAACAATTGGCGATAATGTATTAGCCGAATTATCGTAAATACCAAAACGACATGCGGCACCACTCTTCACACTACAATAAGTATTACTTGGTAAGACTTTTAGTTAATAAAAAAATTTCATTTTAATTTTATCACTTGCTCAGAGCCTGCCGTCTTGGAAAAAATTACTAGGTATTTGTGGTCCTTTGGCCAAAAAAGTTTGTGCACCACTGCTTTCTGACTTTTCAAATCACTACTTGTGGACCAGCCAAAAAAAATCAGCCCAGTACAGGGCATTGTTGAAATGACTACAGAACACACAAGTGAGGCTGAATCAATCCAAATCCAAACATCTGTCACAGACACTAATATGTCAGAAACAGTGGCGTAGCAACAGGGGCCGGTGACAACCGCCCCCCCCCCCAAAAAAAAAACTCTTTAAAGATATTTTTTTAAATAAGTAAAATAGCGCGAGGACTTTCTTTGCTCACAAAGCTTTTTCAGGACGTTTGGGCGCGCTTTTTGAGACGGCATGGCCTTTCTCTTGCTAGTCAGGATTTTTTGGAAGTTGAAGGCACCATTGACACATCTTGCCCGGGTGCCAGATACCCTCGCTACACCACTGGTCCTGGTCAGAAACATCATCGCATCAAAATAAGTTATTATGCCTTGGACAACAATTGCAAAAGAATACAGTCTGGACTTATGTAAAAAATACCTTTAAATTAATACGTTAAAAATGTGCGCAGGAATGCTCGGATTTGTCTCACACTGTATTAAGAGCTGGGAAGAACCGGCAAAGAGTAGCAGTGGGCAAAATACAAGTCGGACTTCACTGATAAAACATTAAGCACCATCACCTCAGTACAAGAAAGTCGAATGTGCTGTCCAATTAAATGTAGTAAGTATGAAAGCTACTTCAAATACTTCACAAATGTCAACATCAACAAAATTATTATTTAACATTAACAAAACAGTCTAATCAGCTCAACGTGTATTATGTCCTAAGTTAAACGTCTTGGATTCCGGTTCAATCGCCAAGTGTAAGTAAGTAAAATCTCGTAAACTTATACAGCGCTCCGGAAAGTAGTACAGTAGTAGCTGCTTATTCTTATGCGCTTAATCTTTCTTGAGATGGCTATAGACAAGGTGGTTTGTCGGCCGGGCAAAGGTCAGTATATCTATGAGGCGTAATAGTGTGATAGTAAACAATACACAACAACATAAAATGCACAACATAAAGTCTGACAAAATTCCAAATCAGATAGTGATGCCATAAACATTTTCTTTAAATATTTAACCAACACAGGAAAAGGTCTGCTGAGTATGCAAAGACATCTAATATTTCAAGCAGAGCAAAACTACTTTTAGTATGGTACAGGCAAAAAGTAATGGAAATAAAATTATTCTGCTAAATGTTATCCATCTGTGTAGGTAAGATCGGAAAGCAAATCCTAAACTATACTACCTTGGATGCTTCTCATCATCATCATCATCATCATCATCATCATCATCATCATCATCATAATCATCATCACTACCTCACCAGCTCTCTGGAATTTAGCATAGCTACAACGCTTGAACACCAGTTCTGAATATTCTTTAGCAGCTGATTGCGAGTGAGAGAAATATCTTAATAGATGGTACTACGTAAAATAAAATATGCTGCACGTATAAAACATGCAGACATATTACAGATTTATAAATACAGTATAACCCTGCTTGGTGAATCAAATATCTGCAGCTGTATAGCAATTTGTGATAAACTACTTTTACACAAACAACTAAATTAAATTAAATTTTAATCAACACAATTTAACTGATCCTGTACACAACACAAAAAATAGCAGTAAAAAATGGCACCAACGAATTAATTTAGATGAATATACATGTAGCACACAAATTTTGATATAACACAATGCCCAAACTGCAAGATCATTTTGGCATAAACTTAGCCAGAAGTGCATTGTCATAAAATTCAAACATTGCCAAGGATCTGCCATATATGAAAATAAAATTATAAATAACTACGTGACTGTCATCCATGCATTTAAGATTCTGGCCCCCAAAACAATACAGAATGGGCTTGTGCAAAATAAACCTTTAACCTTTAAATTAAAAAAATAAATTAATATGCTAAAAACTGAAGAACAGGAATGTCCGTCCAGAATTTTGGTTTATTTGCTCATTTAGAATATTCAACAACATCAGTCCGGAATAAACAAACAACAGCGTGAAAACATGTACAAAACTAATAACACAAACATTCAAATTTGAAAAACAGACACATTCAAATTTGTCTCATCTGTGAAGAAAAACATGACACAAGCATTTTTCCAGCCAAAGATGTAACCTTTGAAGTTTAACGGTTATAGCTAACAAATCCATAGAATTAGCAATTCACTTTCCATGAACAAGCACATAAACAAATTTACTTTTAAGAGATTTTGCACTTACTGCACTGATTCAGACTTTTTATGAAAGCAGAATTCATTTCAATCAATTGGGTCTGATGGAACTTATTATTTTCTACCAACGCTATATAATTCTATTAAATATACATTCATACCAATTAATGAAACTAATCCTCAGCCAATACTGTCTTGCAAAGTGATTTTCAGCCTTTAAAATATTTCATTTCTTTAAACAAGTCGAGACTATGGTACCTTTGTGAGCCTCCTATGATATTTTCATAGCACCAATTAATTGAAAGAGATCAATTTAATAAAGAAAATAGATAGTTCAGAGTACCTAAGTTTCAAACTAAAGATAACCATGAGTGTAAAACAGCAATACTTTCATATTCCGAAAATCACACAGACTAAACCACGAACCACAACTAAGAATTACACACAAATATCTTCTGTTTGAAAACAAAACACAAATCACCTCAACAATAAACCAGAAGTCTGTAATGCATGTAACAATGCCTATCAGACAGCCATAATAACCTTAAATGACCTAAAAGACTGTCACAAAATGACTTTAATGGGGAATATGCATCAGCTAAAATTACCAGTCACAGCTGAGACAGATGATAAGTGTATTTTCATAATTAAAATTTCACATGAAATTGCATCAATCAAAATGAAATACATTAGAAACCGTAAGCACATTCAAACACCCTGTGCAGGTGAAAGGTGCTTATGTGTCAAACAAACCTGGCATAACATCTAGACAACATAAATATATATATATATATATATATATATATATATATATATATATATACACTGTATATATATATACACTGTATATATATATATATATACACTGTATATATATATATATATATATATACACTGTATATATATATATATATATATATATATATATATATATATATAATATATATATATGCAAAAACACAAATCAGTATCGCTGTGTATTAAGTATTGACAATTGAGGAATGAGAAACAAACACAGGCCAGCCATGGCATCTTGAAAGAGTCATGACTTGAAGCAGTTGAAGACCTACTACTGACCAGAGTCCAGTGTTTATAGAAAAGCGCTTGGATTAGCTCGTGGGTCCTTTTGATTTCGATATTTAAAAGCCAACCAAACTGGTAAAATCTGCAACAGAAAGAACAAACAAAATACAATACATCTAATGCTTAAAAATCTAAGGATCAAAACCACATATATGTCCAAAATAGCAGTAGGCAGGGAGAAGCAATGGTCAGTTATACAGTAGCTATTCTTATGTAGGCTGGTTCTGTCATAGATGTAAAAAAAATGCACTTCAGTAACCTGTACTAATACAACTTGCTAGCAGTTTGGTAAATACCATAATGCACACTGTACTTCATGTACTGTACATCATGCACACTGTACTTCTGATATGTCACATCAGGACTTCATCTTCATGATACAACATTACAAAATTTTACTAAGTAACATGGAAGAAAAAATATTACTGGTAAACAATCTGTACATGACATAATATAATGTAATGTAAGAATAGTATAGTGTCTCTTCTATTTCTTCTCCATAGGGCATAGGCACTGACGGTTTTGGAGTCACTTAGCAACAACGAGACTAATTTTCGTAGTGAACTTTCCGAGATGCTTAAAAAGAAGATGCGAGTGAATGGAGCTGGCCCATTCCAAAAAGAGGGTCAGTGACTCTGAATGCCTGATTGTGGTTAGAAGAACCCGGTAGTGCACTGTCTAGGAACTGATCAGAAGCAGTGGCGTCGCGAAGGGGTGCGGACCGCACCGGGTGACACCACCTAGGGAGGAGGGGTGACACCAAACAAGGATGACCTTTTTTGCTTGTCACGGCATTTGAGAAGGAAAAATAAGGAAGATTTAGAAGAGGTCCCAAGTCTAAATGAGTAACACCACGATTTTACCGCACTGGGTGACACCAACCCTAGCAACGCTACTGATCAGAAGAGCAGAGAAGGAGGTGTGAACGATAGGGAAATTGTGGCATGAAAAGCTAAATGAAGTCAGGATAAGTTTTGCAGAAGCAAGAATTGCTTAAAATCCATACATGTGGTCGTAAATTGGAAGCCATTGGAGGGTGGTTAGCAACAGGACTCATAGACATGGAGCAACTAGATAAGTGACACCATTTAGCATTGAATGCCAAGCCAAGAGCTGGCTTTTGAAAAGTCCAAGCCAAAGTGCAAATGTTTTCTCTTAACCCTTTAACCAGCTACCCCTGAGCAATGCTCTGGTTACATTATCTTTTGTTATCCAGCCACCTCCAAGAGGGGCTTGGATCATAGTTTGCAAGCCAACGGCTAATTGACAATAATGTTTCAGACCCGAAAAATAATATATTCAATCCATTTATTCACCAGATGGAGCTTATTTTTTAATATTTAGGATGTTGGAGCTAGGAAATCAATTTTTTTTCCGAGATCACCCTCCGTCAGTTATCAGCGGTAGTGTTCAAAGTTATCTAAAGTGGGAGCGAACAAAAGATATCATATGAGCAAATTTAGGTCAATTCTGTAAGAAAGCAGCAATAAATTGTCGGTAGCCAACAGCAAAAGTGATTTAGAGTTGAGGCTGAATGATTTTGATGAACTCAGATAGCAATAAAATCATGGAAACAATGATCTACAATGCTGGATTTGACTTCACTTGGTGTGACAGACAACACAATCAAACCACGGGACTGGATTCCACCTGCACCACTGCAACTACATTAAATCATAAAGGAACACTAAATCTGACCTTACAGCAATGTCTTATAGCAATTTTTAAATGTCTCCTTAGCATCAAAGTTGTCTCCTTAGCATCAAAGTTGGAATATATATATATATATATATATATATATATATATATATATATATATAATGTATTCTGAAATTATTAGTCATATTCTGCTTTATGTTTCACTTCACACTGAACATGATATACTGGTATGCGCTTAGCCCCTGAAGCACAAAAGAATGAGAAGAAAAGACTTTCTGAGCTGCAATCTGTATAAAACAATTACAGTAGCCCAAACACCTGACAATCTTTATGAAATTTTGGTCACCCTGAATATAACCTGTAAACATTTATAGCATTGCTCAAAATGCATCTTTATGTCTTAGGGCACATGTCAAGAAATTGGCTACCAACTACTTTTGGCAATGTTTTTAAGAAGATGCTAAAAATAAGAGAGAAAGCACCAATTTTTTTCTATAGCACCAACAAAAACAGAAATACAATTGCCTTAGAAGTCCATGCACAGTACACTTCAGTGCATGTCTAAATTCAAGGTAAGGAAAAGTCTGTTGGATTTCTGTGGTACAAGTCATTATGCATTGCTTCAGTTATCAGCGTGCATCATACTCCATTGGCCATGTTCACAGGTCACCACTGCTACATGGACAAAAACACTTTACACTTCTTGCGCTCTTAGTTCCTAGATAAACTGATTTCCAGGCTTGTCCATGGGAATGTTATTCCCATGGTAATCCCATGGGAAAGCTCCCATGGGATTGAACAGGAAGGAACTGCACACATTTATATTTCCCATGGGACAGTATGGGATAGAGGCCATGTCATAGCAACTTGATCTACATCAGAGCTACTCTTAATTTTTATTTTATACATTTTTAAAGCCTTTCATCCTTTTTTCTTCATTTATTTGTACCTATTCTTTATTTTGCGGTGGGACACTGGATAAGTAAATAAATACACATAGATTTTTATTATATAAACATTTTAGTGCATCACCAGCAATTAAAATTACAAAGGACACGTAGTCCTATTTAGTAGACACTAAACTTAGACTTTCAAAAATTTCATAATTTTATTTTAAATGTATTCCATATTAATATTATAATGGCAATCCCATAGGAAGGGATGGGACAGGCATAAATTTCCATGAGACGGGATGGGATGGGACAGAAAAATATGTCCCATGGACAAGCCTGCTGATTTCTCAGAAGAAACATATTTCCACAAGAATCAGCAAAAACATGCAAAAAAGCAGCAATGTCATTTGTACTACAAAACCTTCACAGCTGCAAATATGAACCATCGTCAAAAATGCATTACAAAACAGAAAAACGCCAATAAAGAAGACATTGAAAATCAAGCTCAAAATTAACATAAAGCTGCCATCAAAGAGAAAAAAGCATAATCTACTGAAGCGGAAACAATAATTGTTGCAAAATAAAAATGAAACTAATTTCCCTAAGACCAAAACAATATAGCATTGCAAAAACTATAGCATAATTTTTAATTCATACTAATTATCCACAAGGCACACACAATTATATTTTACATAAAACAAAAACATGATGCTCAATTTCTTTACTTTTTGTCCATAATTAATCAAAGCAAGGCATCATGTATCTATGCATTTTGGTCACTTGAAGTCAACAGGAAATTCTGAATTGCTTTTTATAAGCAGTCATATTGCAATGCTACTTAGGATAACATCCAAATGCTAAAATTATAGTAAGGTCATGAGTGGCAGCATAAAAGCAAGATACTTCTTACAGTATGTGAGGAAAGTCCACTACCGGTACTGTCAGTGCTAAGTCTGACTGGGCAAGGGAAAAGTGGTATCAATAATACAGGATGGGAAAATGATCTGGCTTCATGTTGGAACTCAAATGGCCGCATAGTTAACGAAAAGATGACAGTAAGAAAACTGCTTTGAAATAATTTTCCCAATTAGTCCAGGTGAACGAATTGACAAAATCTAAACAAATTTGCCAATTTATCCACAAAAATGCTGCATATCGCTGGCAGTCAAATTTTCATTTGCAGTAGCTAGACGAAACACAAGACAATGCAAAGACTGACTAGTTAACTAAACTAAAATAACAGATCTACAATGGAACAGGAATAGACATAGGTGTCTGAAGCTGGCATTATTCATCTGAAAGTGCAACTGTGAAACATGGCTTCTGCCCAATAATTACAAAGCACAGTTGGTCTCAGCTACGGGCACAAAATAACTTTTGTGAGGAAAATTTGCTTGGCAAGTTCCTTCATCCTAGATGACCCTGGCTAACAGTAGGATGTATTCCAATTACAGTTAACACACCAACTTGGTTCTATGCAACAGAATCCGAACTAACCACAGAGTGCTTTAGGTAAATAGATTGAGTGCATGAGCAACTGAAGACTGCAGCTGGATTTTGAAAAACACTTTTACATACAACACAAGCCTTTCACCCAAAAATCAAATCAGTCTCAAAATTATGTAACAGGCAAATTGGAAGCTTTTACAAACATTTCTTAAGCAAATACTGTACATCTCCAAGCGAGAATGCAGAATTAAGACCAAAACAGATGACCAGACAGAAAGCACTAGCAGAAAAGAAAGCCCATCTATGCCTGACATAGCTGTACCACCTTGACCATGGAGGTTGTCTATAGGAAAATGCTTGGGCTTATCTGAGGGTCCTTCTGGTTGCGATAGCGAACTGTACACCACACCACCATCAGCTGAAAAAAGTCACTTTCATTGACAGACAAAAAACCAATGCATTATATTAACAATCAAACGTCAGGCTTGCAAAAATGAAAAAAACACAACTGCCATGCTTTCAAAGTACAGCAACAGAATTAACCAGAGAAATAATGTAACTAGTAAAATACACAATGTGCCAAAAATGTAGAAAAAGTGGTAGCTTAACAAGCAGCAAAAATATTCATCAATCAATCAATCAATCAATCAACTTCTATGGTGCCACTATCATAATGCCCATGGCATCAGCCGATGGAACACCAAATCCAAATTGAATTAGAGCCAGGTCAGGTCAATACAGAAAGATCAGTCAGAACAGTGGGGGAGCAATCTAAGGAGGATAAGTCAAGTCAAACAGGTATGTTTTTAAGACCGGATCTGAAAGACGATAAAGTTTTCATTATACGAAGTGATATTGATAATGAATTCCAGAGCCTAGGGCCACACACTGAGAAACAACTAGTGCCAATGACTGTGCGAGAATGAGGAACAGCAAATGAAAGTCCTGCCGAATACCTAGTGGAGTGATTTGCAGGTCGAGGGATATGTCGCATCTTAAGATAATTGGGTTCATTATATATAACATGGTTTTATATATTAAAAGACAGATTTTATAATTAATTCGGTATTTGATAGGAAGCCAATGTAGGGACTGCCTATCTGGTAAAATATGTTCATATCTGGGAGTTTTGGATATGACTCTAACAAAAGAATTTTGTACTCTCTGGAGTTTCTGCATATTTGAATTTGTGATGCCGAAAAGCAGGGAAATGCAGTAATCTAGGCAATAAGATACCAATGCATTGGCTAGTTGAATAAGGATAGGCCTAGGAAGCAGATGTCTAATGCGATAGATGTCCTGAATAAGATAATGAGAAATTTTGCACACTGAATTTATGTGACAAATGAAAGAGAGGGAAGAAATAAATGTCACAACAAGGTTGCAAGCAGTACTTCCACAGTAGAATCTCCAACTAGTACTACAGATTTCAGAGATTCAAATTTGTTCAAGTGAGCTGGGGTACCTAATAGCAAGAGTTCGTGTATCAAGTTTGCCCTGAAAAACATTGTTTTAGAATATGCATACTAGTTCTTAGAATCAAAACAGTAAATGCAGGAAAAGTGCACTCTCTGATTTAATGAAAATTGATGTCGGCCAAACCAGTCTAATGTCACATTAATGGGGCTTTTCAAATCTCATGATATTAAAAGCTCAGGTTGATGAATAACCGAAGCCATCTATACATTATTAACTGACACTGGGAACCAAATACCTGACACTAACAGGCATATATGATATTAAGTGTGTTTGATTGTCACATCGTGGGTCTTTCAAAAAACACGCTTGTAGTTAGTGTTCTCATTGATCACAGAAAAACAGATAAAGTGAAGAAAACAGTACAATCTGCCAAAAGATCCAAAATTGTGTCAAATTCAGATAAATATGTCTGTTCATAAGGAATGTCTGCAACAGGGTATGGAATCTATGAGGTTAATTGCAGCTTTCAAGAAAATGTTGGAAATTTTAAATTTTATTATATAACTTCTGTTGTCAAAAATAGTAAAATTTCCATTTGTTGCTATCAGGAAATAGCTATAAGCAGCATCCGATTGTATGGCCTGACCCGAATTAAAGCATGTGTTTGGTCGACACCTCCGTGCGTCATGAAGTGGAGACACAAATATACTGGATCAATTGGCCGGTTGTCATTTCAATACTGAAATTTCTAAGAATAATTAATTTTTATTCTTGCAAATGTCTTAATACATCCATCCTACTATGTTCCATCTAAGAAAAAAAGCACGTGTTTAAAATATATTCTGCCAGCAGTGCTCTAATATGATGTGCGCAAATACTGCTTGTGCTGGTTTTCATGCCGTGCACAGGGTTTTAAATGACTACGCAACAAGTTTACCGGTAATCTTTTGAACTCGTAATTTATCGCTATAGCAGGATGACTGTAAAATTGTAATCCCCGAATTCTCACTATAGCGGGATGAGTGCACAAACACATCCCGGAACATCACAGTAGTGGTGTATGCTGCCTTACCATAGAAGTGGACTATTCCAAAGAAGTGGACTCTTCCAAAGTGCTATTCTTAGTAGATAACTGTTTTAAAATATAGAAAATTAATATTAACTAATTTTTTGAAAATTTATGGCATTCTGGCTCAGGGATCCAGAGTGATCGGTTTTTACATGCAGGCTGACAGGGTTCAAAGGGTTAAAACTACTGTGCAGCTCAGAGGGAACATAGAACCCATCACATTCTCTTCTCCAAAGATAAACTAATTGCTTAGGTTTCACGTCAAAGGCAGGAAGCTGTTGGTTCCTTATCGAGCACAATCAAACAACTATTTAGAATTTGCAATTTATCTTCATGTTTCATGCAATTTATGTTCATTGTTCATTGTGCTATAAATGATTTATGTTCTATGATGTTTTAGTTGGAAAATCTAACTTTTACAGATCACAGACCTCAGTGAAGCTGAAGAACAGCCCAAGTCCACCGGCAACTTTAATGGCCTGGTGAAGCACAGGTTCGATTACAGTCCAGCAAGAATCCATTGGACACTGACCATTGCTTGGTCTCTCCACAGGGCCATGTCCACAGCAAGTCGCATTTGGTTTACTTACGCAACCTTTCAACTGCAACCAGTAATGAACAAATGACAAATGGGCAATTCCATGAGAACAGGGACATAAACAAGAAAAATAAAAAGTAAAGATAGCATTAGAATCTGTAGGTTTCCATTATGTACAATATCTCTAGTTTACTGTTCAAAAGAGTTTTCTGAATTTTTTTAAGCGGTTTTGTTTTTATCTTGGTTTGTTTATGACCTCCCAAAAGTCCATTTTCGCAACTGCATAAAAGCACAATTGCCAAAGTATCCGACATTTAAAAAATGATACAAACACTTATAAATATGTCTAAAAAATGTAATGTTATTCAATAGCCTGATATATTTCCCTCATGAAACTGCAAACACTATGCTTAAAATTGCAATATATTTGTCACAGCAAATTTTCAAAGACATGACATTTATAATACAATTTGGCTTTGTCCCGTCCCTAACATTTTTTCGTACAAGTTTAACCACAAGAATCATCTGTTATTATATTTGTCACAGTTTTTGTGCACAATGCTGAAATACCATCCAGAACAACTGTGATAAATTTGAAACTCTATAAGCACTTAGTTTTGAAGATACAGCGTTAGGGACGGGACATTTGATGCATTTGGGACGGGACGTTAGGGACGGGACAATTTTAGATATGCACTGCTAAGTTCTATATTTACTGTGGTAATTGTGTTGTTTGTGTGGTAATTCATTTGTCTATGTGAGAAAAGTATCCAGCACTTAAGAAAGTTCACATCTTCACTAATGGGGCAGCATCACAATTCAAGAACAAATACATCTTTAGTTTTATTTGTGTCAAACTCCCAGCATTGTGCAACATCCACATTTCCTGGAACTTCTTTGCTATCAGCCATGGCAAGGGTGCAGTAGATGGCATAGGGGTAACAGTAAAGAGACTGGTAGCAGCTCAAGTCAGTAGCAGGCGTGAAGCTGGTATAAATGATGCAGCAACATTCTGAACTGTTGCAAAGTTGCGTTGTCCAAAGATCAATGTGCTGATGGTTTCGAAGGATGGCATCAAAATGTTTTCAGAGAAACACGATCTCGAAAGACTGTGGTTGTCAGCATGCAGCATACCGGGCACACAGAATACGCATTCACTGGAAATACTCTCAGACTCAATGGCCATCAGCTTTAAGACATATGCTACCTCAGATCTTCATGTCACTCATCACTTTGCAGCTGCATCATGCAATGATACTGTTAAAAAATCAGACAGTGAAACAGTGATTTCAGAGCCTGCCTTTCCGACACTTACATCACAAAACAGTGGCATCCAGCTGTCAGACATCGTACCAGGTTCTACATATATTGCTGTCATCTATGACGATGTGTGGTGGCCTGGCTTTGTCCATGGTGTCAACCAAGAGACAAACAAAATTGCCATCAGTTTCATGTGTCAAAAGTCCAGAAACAGGTTCATGTGGCCGTCAAAAGAACAAGTCGCGGAGCTGCCTCCATGTGAAATTCTCTGTGTGCTGGAATGTATACTGAGCCTTGTTAACCAGCGTGGGCTGTACACTTTCCCGCAAGATGAAACAGATCGTGTTAACAAACTCATGAAAACTGTTTTGAAGAAATAATGTGTTGAACGGAACGGAAACTATGAGCTTAAAAGAGCTAGTTCTATAAGTTGATAGAATTGTTTGAAAACAGTATATTACATTTATTAGAAAACAGTAATTAGTTCAGTATTCATAACTTCTTATTGTATGAAGTGCTAATGTTTTGAACAGTATTAAATTTTTTAAGACTGTATGATCATTACAGTATTTACAGTATTCCTTTTTCTAAAATCACTTCCTCCATAGCTCTAACAACCTAGCCTCACTGCCCTTTGGATGTTGACTATTGCCTGGCTGATCATATACCTTCCCCATAGCTATTTTAAGAAAGGCTGAGCGCCTAAGAATAAGCAGCTATGATTATGCTGCTTTCCAAGGCGATATAGAAATCCACGAGATTTTACTTACTTACTTATTGCATCAATCTGCAAAAATGGTCTACATTCTTTTAAATTCAGTGTTTTTAAACTAATTTTGTCCTAACATATATGAGAAAATGCTAGATAAAATGAACGATACCTCTATTTGAGGTTATTTCAAATGTCATTTTGCACGATGTCCCGTCCCTAACGAAAGTGTCCCGTCCCTAACGCCGACATAACAGATATCTGTAATGACTATGATGACATTCAAGGATGAAATATCATGTTCATGATATCTTGGTAGTCAGCTTGAGGGGTTGGACTACCAATTTTTAGTTCAGAATGACAAAATTTGCAGAGTTTCTAGTTTATGCGAGACACCCGTAAAAATCATGTCCACAGTCTGTCCCGTCCCTAACACATACTTCAACGAGTAGCTGCAAAACTAATTTTATGAACAGAGACTTCAAGATTGGTTTTTATACTGTCTCAGAGGTCACCATTGAGATAAACCCTGCTAATGATTTATATCCAGTTACTATCATCAAAAATTTTGTAGGTTAAGGTGTCTTTTTTTGTGCAAATGTCCCGTCCCTAACGATGGAATTGACCAAATGACAAATTTGTGATATTGAAAACTCTAAGTCTCAAAAGGACTAAATCAACGAGCAGTAATATTCACCGAGAGCAAACAAACCGACAAACCGAGATAGAACATAATAGCATTTCTTTCACTCAGTTCATGAAATCTGATTACAGATAAGAGTCATATAGATTCATTTCAAATATACTAAACAAACCAAACTTGATTATCAAGGTGATCATATTTTCAAAATGTATACCTATAAAACAGTGAAAAAATCAATTATAGAACAAAAGCAGATGTACAAGTGGACATACGTGTACAACCGCTTAAACCCGCTTTTATCTACAATTGATTTGACTTTCGATAATTATCAACAACACTTGAAATAGTTCTGTCTCTACGAAGCAGCGACAATCAATTCCTTACTTTAGCGCACGAAGGATGGAAATACTTTTCAGTTGCATTAATCCGGTCCTGCGTAGTCTTGTTGTATCCACAGCAACTGAAGTACGTCTGCGTTTTGGCTTTCAGTGCCACTGATGCCCCAGCCCACCCGACCCGAAACAACTCGTGCTGTTGGGCATCGCTGAGAGCAAGACAAGCGCATGCAACGGAAAACTGAACCAGGAATAGCATAAACAGGACGATCATGTACTGAATATTCGAAGTTAAGCAAAGTATAACACGTTCTCTTCCAACAGATACAATCATTATTGCCATAACTTGCAATATTATAATAGTTTTACTCACCACAGCATATGCACTGAGTAAAGATTGCGTTCTAATAGCAGTTTTGGTGATAAAAGGTTTGAAAATAAGTATTTAAACAAGGACCCAAGCATGAGTTCTGTTATTTTACATCTGGTTTAGAGCTTGACCACCATCAGCCCAACATTAAATGAATTATATATATATACATATATATATGTATATATATATAATTCATGTAATATATATAATATGTATATATACACATATTGCATACCTCAGAAATTCACATTTTTAAAGTATCTAATTATTATTGGCAAATGTTTAATCTGTAGATGTGTATCTTTTACATGGCTTCTTCCATTTTGCTTTTACATAATGCACAAATGTTGTGCCATTTAGTCACATGCTCATTTTGAAATAACAAGCGACATCAACGAAGTTAACAAATGAAACCGAAGGGTAAGCAATTGACAAGAAAAGCATCAAAGAGACGAAGACTGATACGAAGGATGATGGCAAACATCAGAATAAGTCGTCAATACGAGCAATTTCATAAGTAGAATTATGAAGAAAGAGATAAACACAAAACTATGCGACCACTTCTGATTCTGTAACCAAAACCAGAGATCGTGCACATATAAGCGGTACTGAAATGTTAATTTCTAAGTGAAAGGGCAGGAAGTTAGCAGAGTGGTAACAACGTTGGACAATGGAACAGGAGGTCGTGGGTTCGAAACCCGCAGGAGCCCTAAGATCAACTCAGCCTTACTCGCTAGAGGGCAGTGGTAAAATGAGCAGTGGAAAGTGGCTGTGATAAGTCAAACAGGTATGCTACACGATGCACTAGCACTGCACCCAGTATCCGTGGTATTACACACCTGGCTGAGGGCTATAGCAATGGAGATCAGTGCCACCCTATGAGCCAATTAGGCTCGAGAAGGACTTTGACTTGATGCGAAAGTACCCTCCATTCAATTTGATCTTTTGACCTGACAAGTTACAGTAGTTTCTATAACTTTTGAGCACAAAAAAATAACAATATAATTGCAATATTTGTAAGTTCAGCATAATATCATTTCAGGAAAAGGTATTAAAAACAATCAACATCTTAAATGCAGTCGTTTGAGCAACAAGACAACAAGAAGCAAAATGATCTATTAAGATTAAGAATCCTGCTTTAAAAACAGACTCAAATTGCATCACCAAAATGTAAAATTTAAGAGCAACTGACAGACTCCAAAACCAATTTTATATTTCAACATTTCACTAACAAGGCATGAACTCATACATAACATTTTGAGTCAATTCTTTTTCTGTTCTTACTGTAGACCAGCAATCTTCACTGTCTCGAAAAGCCACAGCATTTGTCTCTTATTGGGTCTGTCAGGTTGTAAATTCTTATATACCGGTAAATCAAAATGGCATCATTCAAATTTGGCAGATTGGAGAGCAATTATGCACTAATATCCATCTATCTCATAAATCAGTGTGATGGATTTATTAAAAAAGATTTCACTGATAACTTATCGTGAATGACAAAATAATTATCAATAGAACAATATACATAGATCTGTAATCTTCAGCAGAAGCCACAGACCTGTAATAAACTAAATGAAAACTTGCTTAATTTAATTCAAACCACAGAGATGGCAAAAAACTACATGAATTTTAACGCTTCATTTTTTGCTGAACTCAAAATTATTCAGTATTCACCAGATCTGAAGTGAATCAGGAAGTCATGGCAACAAGCCGCCCAAATAAGAGCTCTTAACTATTCAAACACACACACACACACAAGTACTTCTCATTCGAAAGCAGACAGCATATCAAGTGACCTTGTCTGCTACAGTACTTTAGAAAACAGACCATCACGAGGTAGCAATTCAATTAGAGCTCTTAATCTGTTTCAAAGGCTTCCTAATAATTTAAATTAATGCAGTGAATTTCAAGGAAACAAAGGCTAACTCTATACTATTCACTTTACTTACAAGTCGTTGAACACTTAGAAACAGGATACTATTATAATATAATTCCTTAATCAAACTACATGCAAATTCATGTATCACTGGTGCAATGCTAAAATACTGCACAGGCATTCAGTGTGAAATTGCTTACCTATGCAGACTTGCAGGTCACTCAAATTCAATTCATACCATGACAACTTTCAATTTTACAAACCAAAGGATTTCAATTATAATAATTTCATCAAGTAATCTTTATATATAGATTCTTTTTTAGAAAAACTCTTTCCAAAAGGATACAAAAAACAGAAGGACCTGGTGATGTTTAATAGAACCAATCAGTCCAACAAAAGCGATCAAAAGAAGAAATACGCCACAACCAATAATGCCACCCATCACGTGGACTGTAGCTATAATAGCAACAGCCTTTCCATAAGCAGCGACACCAATCAGAACACATGCAATAACCTGCACAAAGAAGTAAAACCTGCGTAAACTCTTCAATTAATCTTGAAATCAACTTGACTTGTAATGTAAACTGCTTCATAAGATAAGTGAAACAACTCCTATACGCATACCAGAATAATAATTTCCCAACGTGCCCAGTGGATGTACATTTGTGAATCCTACTATAAGAGGCATTTTAACTGCTGGTCAACATCTATGCTGGTCCAACTTGCAAAGAAAACACTAACAGGTGATAAATATTGTGTGTATTAAAAACTTACCGTACACCAATTAAATTATGAAGGCACACCAAAGCTAAAATTTTCCTTTCGTAGAGCAAAGACTTAAAAGCTTTGGCCCATATATGACTGGCAGATTTCAATCTATTCACATTAAAATAGCTGGATTAGCCAATAATGATATGCGTTACCCATGAAGGATCTCTAAAAAATTTTTTATAACTTTGAGTAAACACATAAAAGCAACAATTATGTGTCATTTCCTACAATTAAAATGATATCAAGTGGACTTCAAAGCCAGAATAAGACCCTTACTGCAACAAGGCTTTAGACACCCTCAAGGCCCACTGCATAATGCACTAAGATATTTTATTTTGCACACTATCCTCGAAACTGCTAAAGATAATGCTGACAAGTTCTCTGCTATAATAAGGCAGGTCAAATTGATTATTATGCCACCCAGAGATGAGATGAATTGGGTAGTTTCCTTCTGCCTTTTTCAGAGACACTTTGGGTTAACAACTTGTCAAGATCACTACACTTTGGTTAGGGACAGATTTGAACCCATGACCCTCCAATTGCAAGTCAACAATCCTACCATTACTCCACCACACACCTTTTAAAATAGATAATGAATGTGTATTATTTTGTTAACCGTATCAAATTGAAAGTAATATTTTATGCAGTATTCAACATAAAGATTCCTCTAGTCATGCTTCAGCTTGAGTTACAAAAAAAGAGGTGAATCGTTAACGATGAGGGCTAAATATCTCGAGGGTGAAACATCCAGCAACCTCGCATACTAGGTTCAGTAAACTCCTCCTTTACTCACTGACAACTTACTAGTATCTGGAATGATCTTGGCTTTTACTGTTAGGATTTGGAGTGCAATCGATAGACTCCTAAGGGTATTATAAATGGTGCTATGAAAGTGCTTTATTAACTATTATTAACATCTGAGTGAATTATTATTAATGCATCTAACTTTCTGTACAAACAAACATATACTCGACTAGATCCTCATCAGCATTAGTTCTTTCCATCTCTCATACTCGGACAGTTCTTGGTACTCGTGCTTTCTCAGTGGTCGCCCCAAAACTCTGGAACTCATTGCCTCAGCATATACACATTTCAGAATCATTACAAATTTTAAGAACAAGATTTAAAATGCATCTTTCTGACCTGGCTTAATGTCCACTATAGACTGTCACCCGTATATCTGGCCGGATACCCTGGAGGACTTGATCTGGATCATTAAAAGATTTTGATTTGGTGTGTCATCGACAGATACTACCGTGCATTATGAAGTGGCGCAATAGAAGTTCAAGATTATATTGGATATTATTACTCACTATGTACAACACATTCAGGGTCGCCAAAATGTTTCGAGAACATATAAAACCAGTGCACGCCATGTTGCTTTACTACTCCGACGATAGAAACTATTTTTCTAGATTTCTTTTTAATGAATATTAGTAAAAAATTACACGACTAGATTTAAACGGAATCGAAGCAATGGCCGAGACAAACTCCACTGACGTCGCCGGCCCAGAAGTGTTACCACTAAGGCTAATAAACAACACAAAAGTCCATTCGTTATAACAAAATTTACAAAACTCGGGCTAAAGTCGCTAAACCATTTTCGGTCAAAATTTGAATTGAACTTTATTTATTTCAACTCTTATGTAGAGGTCATTCCATAGTTCAGTCAGAGGGAAACAGCAAGAGACTATAGAGGAAATGCTAATTGGAAGAGATGTGTTTTAAGCCTAGATCTGAAAATGCTCAGTTTATTGGGGGATTTCACAATCAGAGGGGGAGAGTTCCAGATTTTGGCCCAGAAATAGAAAAATCTCTCTCACCATTTTCAGTGTTTGTTCTAGGTACATTTAACAATGAATCAGCAAATCTTGTTGAATGATAATGTTTCGGATGGTTTGCCATATCACAGTAGTTACAGATATTTCACTAGCAATCAAATGAAAAAATCAGTATAACCGTAACATTCTACATATATGGACCAAATTTATAATAAATGTTAGAGACAAAACACAAGAAAGCTGATCATTGTTAAGTACCGACGTAAATCGATCAATTTATGGCATGTCAGTTTTCTTTACAGTTTCATATTAACATTAATTTATAGAAAATTAAGATTATTATTAGTTATAATTTATTGAAGATCTTCTTGCGTAGATATCGGATTATCGGATATATAATTATGGCAAAAATGTATAACACTTTCTCTAACATAGATTATGGTTTCTAGTTTTCTACGATTTTCATTTTGAGGCAAGATCGCGAAATTTCTCTATTATCGTCAACATGGCGAGGTTTTTGATGTCAAAAATGGAACCAATATTCAAACATACGCAGAAAGTTGTTTCACAGTTATTTGGCAGCGGATATCCTGGTGAATAAAAGCTTGGCTCTCAAGTGATTCGATTTTATGAAGTTACCGTGACTGCTGTTTAACGCCATTTAACGTTAACGCTACCATGATAACCCTCTGGATAAATTGACCCTGCCTTACTAGCTAGAGGGCGGTGGTAAAACGAGGAGCAGCGTTAAACTGCGAGGTAAAACGTGGGTCTGGTGAAAGTAATGGCAGCCTACCCCAGATTAATGGTTTATACCACCTATGTCGCTAGATTTTACTTACTATTTCCACTGCAATTCTCTCAATTCCCACTGATCTGTCTTGTGGTGTCCCTCAAGGCTCGGTTCTTGGACCTCTGTTATTTACTCTCTATACAACCCCCTTGGGTTCACTTCTTGATGAACATCAAGTGGCGTATCATCTTTATGCTGATGATACTCAAATTCTCATCTCTTTTGATCAATCTTCTTCAATCTCATCCCTTAAGACTCTATCCACTGTCTTTACTAATATTCAGTCATGGATGGATTCAAATAAGCTTCTTTTGAATTCATCAAAAACTGAGTTCTTGCTATTAGGTACTCGAGCTCAATTGACTAAATTTGAATCTCTGAAATCCGTAGTTTTAGGAGATTCCACTGTTGTTCCTAGAGGTACTTCTGCTTGCAACCTTGGTGTGATATTTGACTCTTCCCTCTCTTTTACTAGTCACATAAATTCAGTGTGCAAAATTTCTCATTATCATATTCGAGACATCTATCGCATCAGACATCTCCTCCCTAAGCCTGTTCTTATTCAGTTAGCCAATGCATTGGTATCTAGTCGCCTAGATTATTGTAATTCCTTGCTTTTTGGCATCACAAATTCAAATATGCAGAAACTCCAGAGAGTACAAAATTCCTTAGTTAGAGTCATATCCAAAACTCCAAGATTCGAACATATAACTCCAACAAGACAGTCCCTACATTGGCTTCCCATCAAATTCCGAATTAATTATAAAATTTGTCTTTTGGTATTTAAAACCATATTATATAATGAACCCTATTACCTTAAGATGCGACTAATCCCTCGACCTACTGCTCAATCCACTAGGTATTCGGCAGGACTTTCATTTGTTGTTCCTTATTCTCGCACCGTCATTGGCACTAGTTGTTTCTCAGTGTGTGGCCCTAAGCTTTGGAATTCATTACCAATATCACTGCGTAAAACTAAAAATTTATCATCTTTTAGATCTGGTCTTAAAACTTACCTGTTTGATTTGGCTTATCCCTCTTAGATTGCTCCCCCGCTGTTCTGACTGATCTTCCGGATTGACCTGGCTCTAATTCTATTTGGATTTGGTGCGCCATCGGCTGATGCCCTGGGCATTATGATAGTGGCGCCATAGAAGTTTATTGATTGATTGATTGATTGCGGAATTCGCTGAAATTTTTTAATATTAGCAACAAATTTTGGGCTTAATATAGTGGTTCAGTAGCATCTGTCCTGTGCGATGACGACTGTGGCTTCTCCATTTGACCTTTAAAATTTTTGGTTTACTTCACGTTCTCTTATTCTTGTCTTCCCCTGACTGTGACATGCAGATAATTTCTCAGCATCTAATCAGTCCTTCAGCATGCTATCTTCTAGGTTTTGCTGAATCTTCAGTGGAACAGCTTCTTGTGGGTGACAGTGGCGGCTCCACCGGGGGGGGATCAGAGGGGCCGTGCCCCTATTGAGTGCCTGGCCCCCCTGTTGGGACCCTATACTTAATGCTACATACATTAAACAACAAATGGTTGGCCCTCTCATGATTAGAAGTTGCCACCCCAACGCCCCCCCCCCCCACTTGCCAAATCCTAGAGCCGCCACTGGTGGGAGACCACCTAATTAACAGTTCACCGTCCGATTTCGCTATGGCAGCGAACTCTTTTGTACCATCTGAGCGGTTTTTTTAAAAGACCATCATCCGGTTTTCTTTGATTTGTCAGTGATGTAATGTGCTTGGAAACATTATTTTCACAGGTGCAATATAGACAGCTAATTTTATTTGAATTTGCGGACCTTCAGCATGCAAACAACTCAACTGGAAATATGCAGTGTTAAGCAAGCCTCATTCAGTTTCAGTACAGTATAACCTTGTTATCACCCCCTCGTTAAGGCGCCAACGTTAACCTTTTTCCACTCTTCAGCTCATCATCTTATCTGCAGCGCCAGTCCTGTACTGTGACTTTGGATATTTGTTTGCGGGGCTTAACATTCTCACAGAACTGCTAATGATACCTGAGGTGGGCATCTTGAGGGTTGATCGTACCCTACCAACGCGCCGGTTAATGACTGACTGTCTCCAACCTTACCGAACTGTTCAACAGCTGATGACAGCAATGAGGAGACAGATAGCGATGGCGCAGTGAGATGTACAATGAGCCCCCTGCCAATGTTACTGCCACCGAAGTGACTTCTGCCATTGATACTCTACTGTGTTACTCAGACCTGGCCATCCCAGACGACATGCAGCCGCTGTCAGCTGTTAAATGTAGGGTGGAATCCATGCGTTCAACTTCTCAGACGGTCTATTATTCAGTAGTACTTTCGTAGGCCTACTCCATGCACGCCTTTTGAGTAGTTATTGTAACAATGCTCGTCTGAACTGTGCTTGTGCTTATGCGCGCAATATAGGCCTAGGCCTACTGTACTGTAGCCTAGAATGTTATGACTGAAAGATATACCGGTACACAGTTTAACAATACAGGACTTTGTATTGGATTACCGTACTTGATTGACTTGCCCTTGTTATGCCGCTACCCCCGCCCCTCGCCAAAATAGAACTCCGGACGGATATGGGCGGGATAACGGGCTATTACTGTGCAATTGCAATAAAGACTTTTCTTCACAATTTTTACTTTGCTGCTTATTTGAACACTAAATCACAGCTGTGTTGGCTAGTATGGTACTCGGTTGTTTGACAGAATACAGCATTATTTAATGTGCTCTTGCGTGCTGCCGAATTTAGGAAGAACCCTAATTTTTTGCAAAATTGTAGGTTATCCAGCACTTGCAGTTGATGTTCTTCCGGTCAAAGAATTGCAATCTGATCAGAATTATCAGCCAAAGTCATTTCTTGATGACTTACTTGATGGTTTTCTATGGGGGGCCTGTCCCAAGCACCGACGTTCAAGGGAACGAAATGCCATCCGGAAGTTTGGATTCCGCAAAATACGCGATCACATGACGCCAAAAAGAAACATTGTTGAATGCCTTCAATGCGGTCATTGGCACGAGACGCATACAATTTGTGGTAAGGTTTTAGAATTATCGATAAAAATTGTAAAGTAAATTATCCGCTTCACTGTGGCAAGTGTTTGTCTATTCATAGTTATTACGTTAACTAGTTATGCGTTTTTGTGTGAGACAAACATGTAAATACTAGAATGTACCATAAATTGCTTTTACCAAAACTTTCTGTTCTGTTACTTTATAACAACACCCTATTTTATGTTCTTGGTCCAGTATACATGTGCTTTATCGATTTCACTAAGGCACTAGACATGGTAAAGCATGAAGACCTGTGGATAACTGTGCTAAACATGGGCTTTCCATCTCACCTTGTGCAGATTCTTCAAGGCCTATATAAAAAAAATTTTAGCAGTCAAAATGGCAGGACTTATTAGCTTCCAGATGGTTTAGGATTAAGAAAGGAGTAAGGCAATGATGCGTGATATAACCATGTTTATTTATCATCCTGGTGGAGATAATCATGTGTAAAGCATTAGATGGATATGAAACAGGTTTCAGAATTGGGAAAAGATTAATCAGTAATCTTCAATATGCGAATGCCATCGTACTAGTTACAACATCTGCAAGCAATTTGCAAGAATTAAGCCTCTGAATACAGTATACTGATAAGTGCTGATAAGTCAAAGATCATGTCATCCAACAGAGAAAACTTACAATTAGGGAAAATGGTCAGATCTTGGAGCAAGTAGAGTCATTCCTGTGCTTTGACACCATCATTACTAATACTAATTGTGCAGATCGTTCAATTGAAGACTGGCTAAAGCTCCAAACTACTTATCGAACTGAAAAATGATTTAGAAACAAAACAAAGGAATCAGCAAGAATGCCTGCTGGAAACTAGGAAACTTAGTTAAGCACTAGTATGGCCAATAGTCACTTATGGCTGTGAGAGGTGGACATTGAAGAAGACAGGGTTCATCTATATCAGCGGTTCTCAACCTTTATAGTGCCACGACCCTTTTAATTCAATTCCTCATGGTGTGGCGACCCCCCAACGGTAAAATTATTTTCGTTCACAATGTAAACTGCTAAAAATAATGCTACAACAATCAAAATGTTCGAAATCGTTATTACTTAATTGTCTCCATTATTATTTAATTGTCTCCATGTCTATCCTCGAATGACAATTATAGTAAAACAACTAGTACGTCGTAACTACCACTGAGGAAATTTTGTACAATAACAAGAAAAGAGACAACCCCATATTTCTGATGGTCTCCGGCGACCCCTGGCAAATCGGCATTCGACCCCCGTGGGGGTCGCGACCCACAGGTTGAGAACCACTGATCTATATAGTACATACGCAAAAATGTCATATTTTCACGCACCTTCACCTCACCCCCATTGCACATAGCGTACATAGGAAAAATCTCCAAAATCTGACCCCACCTCCATGTGTATGTACTATATGGATGGACCCACAGATGAAAAGATACTAGCCTTTGAAAACAGATGTGCCTGGAAAACTATGCAAATTTCATTAGCTGCTAAGATGACCAACAAAGCAGTATGGTCAAAACTGAATAGATGCTTGCCCCCTCTGACTGCCTATCTGAATTACTGGAGCTTTCTCATTGGCTGACGATAAACTCCTCTCCATTAAGTCTGCATAAAGTCCTCTCCGTTAACTATAATTCATAAGTGGCCAGCCTCAACCAACCGCAAGTATAATATTTGCTTATCAGCATCTTATATGATTTTAAAATATATTGAGATTCCTACATACATATACAGGTCCAGTCCCACATTTTGTGCACACACACACACACACACACACACACACACACACACACACACACATGGTGCATGCATTGCTGTGAGATTTGAAACTATTGGTAATGTAATGTATTGTATGTGTGCACATGCTTATATGTATAGGAAATTTTTATTTAATAGCTGCACGTTCAATATTAGCAAGAAGTCCGTTATTTAGATATCAGCAGAACTCACTCTTCTGTGCTACAACTGATTATATTTATTTATCAGAATATACTTGAAATTGAAACATATATCTGTCGGTTAGGAGTATAAAAGTATGCACTGTATTACATAGGGAAGTTTTAATATTGTGATAGATAATTCATCCACATATGGTCATATGTTATAGTTTTTTGTGATGTTGCTGTACTGTACGTGATATGTTATTTTAGGCAATTGTTACGAAAAGGTTAAAGAAGAAACAGAAGCCATGAGGGCTAAGATGGATCCCGACACTCGCCTATATAACACACCACAGAGTGAAGTGGTTTACATTTACAAAGGAGAGGCTGAAAACAAGACACTATTTGATGGAAAGTTCGTAGTTGAAATGGATAAACCACGGCCAGAGTGGTTCCCAAAAAATCTTCTTACGAAAGGACATGGAAAATATAAATAACTTCGTTTGGTGAATTGATGAAAAATTCCTACATTGCTGAACTTTATATGTTGTTTATTGAATGTGAAATGCAAACAAAATGTAATGAATGAATACAGCTATTATTAATTGAACTTGCGTTGATATTTCTTGGTGTTTTGTAATTATATTTTTATTCGGTTTGAAACAGGACAAGTGTTCTACTGCATTTGAAAAATTAAATACTTATTCACAGGTTAGGCCCTTGGAAAGCTTGGGGCCAGTGGACAGTCGGACATGCTTTAAATATGCATTATTTGTGTTAGCATTTGACAGCTAGTAGATGAAAGTGACAAAACTTACATTTGAACATTAGATGTATTCTGACAAAATATTAACCAATAATATAATAAAACAACTGATACTTAATAACAATAATTACATCATAATGATATTTAATGTCCATCAAAAAACCACTGAAAAATTACATGATTCATGAAGGTAATATTTAATAATTCTAAATGGGCTATAAAAATATAATAATTCTAAATGGGATATAAAATAAGATTTTAAGTGATTTTAGAGTTCCTGATGTACAAATTTTTCAGTTTCTCTTGCAGTTTTACTCAACTCAAGAGCTTCAAGAATTACTGTTTTCAATTCTTCAGTATGGACAATAGTGTCAGCATTGTTGTTATATTTGTCATGTGGTGAAATGTGAGTCATATTCTCGTGAGTATTGTGCCACTCGAGATAGGGTCCTCGACACTTGAGCATCACTCCAAATTCACGAAAGTTCAGTTGAGCTTTGTAGGGAACTAACTGGACAACAACACCATATGGAGGAAGGTATAAACCATTGGTCAGACCAGCTCCATTTATTCCAACTAGGACAGTGTAACGTTGCATTAAAGCAATCTGCGAAACAGATAAAACAGTTGATACAAATCTTGGTTTTCTTTCAATAAAACAAAAAATCTGATACTTTCATGGAGATCATATACAGTAGAACCTCGTTATATCGCTCACTTATATCGAAATCACGTCTATATCGAAGTTTGAGCGCCGGTCCCGCCAAAACAGTGTTAATGATACAGGAATCGGATATATCGAACCTCGGATATATCGAAGTATTTATCACGGTCCCTTGAACTTTGATATAACGAGGTTCTACTGTATCTACGTAAATGCAGTATTATTATCAACAGACAAATGAAAGACAAAATTATCTTAGTTTTCTTTGCTAAAAGAACAGAAATACCTGATCTCGAAAGGACATTCCAGCAAATTCAACTTTTTCAGTACTTGCGATTGTACTGAGTGCTGCTATGACGTCATCTTCATTCAAAATTCTTCGACGATTCGATCTATAGAAATAATTAACAAACTACTGTACAAGCAGGGATATTTTACACCCCCCTAACACCCCTCAATTTGAGGTCGACACCCCAAAAATTTTCATAATGTGACAATGGTATGCATACAAAATGCATACTAATTAGCTCGGACACTCCCCATTTGAGGCCGACACCCCCCAAATTCACAATCCTAGAAATATCCCCGTGTACAAGCACAACTTAATTAACACACAGCTTCAAAAACAGCCCTAACAGTATCAAATTAATTAATATAAAGTGGTCTTTGCTTGACAGAAATTTTCATTATATTTATTATTAAAAATATAACACTGCCATTTTAAACTATACCAGAAAGAATTGTGATATAATCACTTATGACCAAAAGGGTAACGAGCAAAATACCAAACCGTAAAACTGAGAGATTTTTCTTAATATGAACAGTATATGTAAATGATATTGTATACTGTAACCAAAAGTGTTGAGTATTTAACTATCACCAGTTCAATATAAAACTTCATCATAAAAATATGCATTGTTGTCATAATTTCAATTTAGAAAAAGTGAAAAAGCTAAAAGAACAATGATACAGATAGAATCAAGGAACATTTTTATGATTAATGATTTCTTTAATTGAATTCATGGTTTATTCCACATTGTCAAAATGGCCATTACTTATGTTCATCATTATCACTACCAACATCGACATACCTTGTTATTAAACCAATCCTGTCCACTTGAAATGGCTGCACTGTAACATTTACCACCTTCTGAATATGTTCAACAAATCCATTTATAACTTCCTCACTGGAATACTGTACTGACTGAGTCTGAAACGGATTTAGAAGCACACACACAATTAGTCTACAATATGTGCAAATTGTGCACCAGTTTTGTTCAGAGTTATTAAAATGTTACATAAAATTACTGGCATATTACTAATACCAGCATAGAAAAGTATTCCAGCACCAAACCTTCAGGAATAAACAATAACAATAATAAAGTTTTGAGGAAGTTATGTTAGGCATAGTATCCGGCTCTGCAAGTCATGACAAAATTTGACTACCTTTTTCATAGTTACTTTTGTAGCCAAATCCAGCTACTGGTGCTCGTTCGTAAGGCCAAGCCATTATTATTATTATTACTATTATTATTATTATTACTACTACAACGTACTGATTATTGTGGTGACTCATCCTATAAGAACTGCGTGAACACATTACAAAAACACAATTAATCACGAGTAGCTCCTGCGGAATCACCAGGTTTTAAGTTTCTCTTTGAAGGTGTTGATAAATGGCGAGTTGCACAGATGGAGGAAAACAGTTCCATGCTCAGGTGTTGCTGTCCTTCCAATCATACCAGTTCAGTCACCAGGTATGCAGGGCCGACTCCGTTCAGGCATCGGTAGGCTAATAACGTGAGCTTGAAGTGGATTCTTTCTGGCGCTGATAGCCAGCGCAAATCACGAAGCGATGGAGTTACGTGTTAGGCACATAAGTACTTTGATAGGCCATTCAGAAGAGCACCAGTTAAGACTTAGAAAAGAATTTAACTTGGGTGTGACCCTTGGGAAAATGGAGACTGCATCTTGGGAATTCACATGTCCACTTGGGCAGAGCAGGGCGCGATTTGTAGAGGGGTGGGGTAGAAGGGAGAATCTTCCCCCCCCACTGCCCAACTGCATCCCCCCTACTGCTACATCCCCCACTACTACATCCCCCCACTGCTACATTTCCCCAACAACTACATCCCCCCCAAGCTTGACATATTCCCCCCCACTGTTCCTGGTCACAAATTGCACCCTGGGGCAGAGCAAATTCAACATGATCAGCACAGTCTTCTAGGCTGCTGAATATTGCATACATGCAATACTAAAAAAGTGCTATAAAATTGAATGCTTTTTATTTGCATATTCACTCTCAACTAAGTGCCTTAATATTTTTTATCAGGCTAAAAGGTTGTCAGTTTTTTGTGAGCAATAATTAATACCTAAATTTCCTGGCATTTGCCTTCTTGTATTCACTTTTCATCTCTGTGTCGGTCTCTCTCTCCCCTAGTCTCTGAATCAAAAAGTCTAATTTATTAACAAAACATATATTTAATACAGTACCTGGAATTCCTAAAATTAGTGCTGAAATCATTGGGTAAATAAATAGACAAAAATTGTTACTTACACCAAAGCAAATTTCTTTGAAGCAAATGTTCCGTTTTGCACTCAAGAGAGACTCTTGCAGTGGCATATATGTATATGGATAAGCAATGGCCTGCAAATGTATAACAATGTAAGTTCAATGAGAAACCTAGAAGAAGACTATGAATTCTTCGACATGAAGAGAGTGCAATATTAAATACTGTGATGGTAAACAAGTTCCATTTTGGCGTGCATTTTGTAGTCTAATAAATTTCAAGTCAATTTTAATTCAAGGATATATAAATAAAGCAAATAAAACAATTGGAAGAAAGAAAAATCTTTCACTTTCCCAATTCAAACATCAATCAAACATTTACCCCTGCAAAGCGCCATTGCTTTTGGTTATGCTATGTTTACGGCACTATATAAAAAGTCCAGTATACAATACAATGCAAAACAATAGAAGAGCTTTTTACTGAAGATGTCTGACTGATAAGTGAACAACTTGAATGTTCAATGTTTCATCTTAGCATTTATAAAGTTTAAAGCAGAATGGCTTAAGTGCCAGAAGCAACAATTGTGCTTTGGCCGATCAAAGACACAAACAAGATTTATTTAACAGCCATATAATACAAAATTGATGACATAATATGGCTTTCAAACCACACAAAATTACTATTAACATTTTTCTACTTTCCTCTGCATTGCTTTGAACCGCTCTCTACCTTGGTTCATACGCCCCTCATAAAACAAACTTTTTACTGCCTTGGTATATTCTCAAGAAAACTAAACAAGTTTAAGCATCTGACTACACAAAGGACTCTTTGTATGACGCTGTGAAATAAATATATGCTGCAGATACCATATACCAACTGCATTAAATATAAATACGTATACTAAATATAAATATCTATACTAAATATAAATATGTATACTGATATGCAATACAAATGAATGCCTGATATACTTCAACTGGCAGTAGCTAACCCTGGATAACTGAATCCAGTATTTGTTGTCATTTTCAAAAGCCTTTGTATGCCAGTCTAGTACCTAAGCAATTAATAAGAAAACACGACATTTATGTCACAACATATCACAAAATTGGATCAGCCTTGTAAAATTCAATTTTATAAATGCAAATGCATTAAAGTGCAAATTTGCATGATTACAAATAATTAATAGAATAGAAGTAAAGCAAATACATCTAATTGTATATAAACATAGAATTGGACGAGAAACTAGATGACGAGGATGAAGACAACGATAAATAACTTTCTAAAGCGCTTTTACCATCCAGCTTAAATTAATTTGTGTAAAGCACCTTTGACTTTGACCTATGTCATGCATATGGCGCTGAATAAATTGTCTAATATAATAATAAATAATAATAATAGGGCCTTAAATAATAATAATATAAGAAATAAAAATAAAAATAATAATATAGGAGTTAGAGTGGTTCGGTTCTGTGTGAGAACTACCATAAATAGAACAATCAGACTTCAAACTATAGAATACGGTAAATGCATAATCGTTGTCACGATACTATTAGAATATTTTATGCACAATTTAAACCCCCCGATTTGATTATAACTTACTTACATAATTCAAACCTGCGATTTAATTATATAACTAACTTACATAATTCAAGCCTGGGATTTGATTATAACTTACTTACACAATTCAAACCTGGAATTTGATTATATAACTTACTTACATAATTCAAACCTGGGATTTGATTATAACTTACTTACACAATTCAAATCCTTGATTTGAGCATAACTTACTTGGAGTCTCCTTGACTCGACTGTTGGCATAAGGACGTGGCTTCTTGGATCGTCTGTCTGTTCCTTCTTGTGATGCACAGCCAGATATAATGGAAGCAGCAGGTCATAATGCAAATGAAAGTAATTGCTACCTCCTGCGAAATAAAAAATGGTGAAAACGTGACCCTTATCAAACGTTTCGTCGCAATTCAGCTTAGTGCCGGAAACATTTCTGATCGGCCAGATGGTTTTTGCGAAGAGGCAGTCGTTATGATGATCCGTCTCCGATCTGTACAGAAACGCCCGCTCGTTGGCGTCGAGAACAACGTCTGTGAAGTGACAGTAGTCAGTCGGATAGTGACCATATGCCTTTGTGAATCTCGTTTCCGGCCACGAAGTTGTCGCAGGTTTTAACAGCGTGCACAATTGAAATGTCAGCAGCGTCAGACAAGCGAGAGGAACTTCCATCTCCGACACAACGGCTTTTTCCTAATCTGCTTGAAACGTAAAATATAGACACATACAGCTCTAACAATTACGTACCAAGATGGCATTTAGAATCAGTTCTAAAAAGATAACCATATTCACAATATCCACCCAGCTGCAGTAAACAACTCTATACACATGGAGGTATAAGGATTTTAAACTATAAATTAGTTTCTCATCAGATCTCCACAAATATGCAGTTTGTTTTTCTATCAGGGGTCTCCCCATCAGTGTTCAAACATCATCTTCTCTGGAAATATTTAAGAAGCGACTGAAGAAAGCATTTCTCTATTAAAAGGAATAATTTCCTTCACAGCTGCAGTGTCCCAATCATGATGACCAGTTTGATAAAATTATCCTGCCTAACTGCCCCCACACAGTTTGGCCACAGCTATTTCACAATTCGACTAATAATTGTCTAAGAATAAGCAGCTACTGTGGTACTTCTTTGGAAAGCACTACATAAATTCACAAGATTTTACTTACTTGCAGTTCATTCATGATCTCAAATTTTGTTTCCATCACTATCCAATGATCGTTCCTACATGACTTTATAATTCCAACAAATAAATTCAGTGGCTACAGTGCAGTGATCAATTTTCTAAAACGAAGGGGTCCAACTACTCCCACCCAAAAGGTTAATACCTCCACTGGGTTTCCGGGAGCCCAGGCTCAACTGAGGGGCGCATAAGCCCCCTCATGACAAATCGAACCTTGACGGGCTAGCAACTCTAATTCTCCCACAAGGTCAGATTTTTTGTACTAATGGTTTGAGACCTAGCACTCAACTCATAGGCATAAGCGTGAATGAAAAAGTGGGAGCCTATCGCTATAACTTTCTCCTTTCCTAGCCTAGCCCCTCAAAAAATGGGCGGCCTAATAGAAGTTTATGCGCATGTTCTTACGGCAGACAGACAACATAGCTGCCGACAAGATCAGAGGTCCTCGTAGACCTACATGCATAGGCCTAACGATTGCTGCCAGTCTCACTTCTCCCCGTTTCACAAAGTTTAGATGAGCTAGACCACGGGTGGTCAATCTTTTGTTACAAAGGGGCTATTATTAATTTTGTTCAACAGGGGAAGGGTCGCATGTTTTTGCTGCCTTTTGCACATTGTTTTCAAGAGTAGTGACAATGACTGCAGCCACGTAACTATTGCAACTTGCTACAGTTACAATTAAACAGCAGTTTAAAGTAATTTACTATTTTATTAAATATTAAGCACAGGAGCCAAATGTCTTGCTCAAAACTCAGTATTGTACGCATACATAGGAGCAACAAAATTTATTTAGAAAGATGCCCCTCGGGTCGCCAATTAGCAGTCGGCGGGCTCCGTGCGGCCCTCGGGCTGGCCACACCTGAGCTAGACAATACTCTAGGCCTACTTTGCAACGGTTGTACACGCAAGTATAACGAACGCAATGCTACACACAAAAACTGCAGTTTTACCTGGCATCAGACACAGCTTGTTCCATAACGATCAAGTGGTGTCAACTTGACCCCAGTCACAAGCGGTCAATAGACTCAGCCAAATTGAGCCAATCGATGAATCCATTGAATCGATTGAATGTAGGGCTGCGCCCACGGATTTCTATTTATAACTGGATAGCGCTTGGCCTATAGCCGCCGCACGCAGCAGTGAGGTCAGCGCGCCAGCCATAGCGGCCATATTGTTACTCGTATTCATCAGCTGACACTGCTATACTAGGAAGGTGTGGCGAGGCCAGTGGCGGCTCCACAACAGTGGCGGCTCCACCGAGGGTGGGTGGAGGGGATAAGGGGGAAGGGGTCCGTGCCCCTATTGAGTGCCTGCCCCCCAGTGGCCCCCCAGTTGGGACCTATACTTAATGCTACATACATTAAACAACAAATGGTTGGCCCCATGATTAGAAGTTGCCACCCCAACGGCCCCCCTACTTGCCAAATCCTAGAGCCGTCACTGCTCCACAGGGGGGCCCGTGCCCCCTATTGAGTGTCTGGCCCCCCTGTTGGGACCCTATACTTAATACTGCATACATAACAACAAATGGTTGGCTACCATGATTAGAAGTTGCCACCCCAACGCCCCCCCCCACTTGCCAAATCCTGGAGCCGTCACTGGGCGAGGCTGGACTGATATTCTAGGGTCGTTCCTGGCACTATATTCAATTCATTTGTCAATAATTGTATCACTCATTTACATTCATTTTCTTTCACACTGCTCTTTTATCTAGCAGGCCTAAGGCGTCTTTCATTGATGAATAGCATGCAGTTGGATGTTAAGCCTTTTTACCCCCATCAGACAAACATCTCTTGACAAATGGACTACATTGTGCAGTATGCCTAAGCCTAGATGCAGGGTTATTTCTAGGATTGTGAATTTGGGGGTGTTGGGAAAATCTGGGAGGGGTGGTTATTTTTAGGATTGTAGGATTGTGAATTTGGGGTTGTCGGGAAAATCTGGAGGTGTCGGAATTTGGAAGTCTCTACCCAGTGTTTAATCTAGACTCCTGGATTCCGGGGGAACTGAAAAAGCCAGGGGGAACTGACAAAAGCCTTCATTCTTCTCTTTTGACTCGATTGTCGTTTAGAGAAGTATTTTCATCCTGTGCTAAATCTATCTCTGTCCTGATATATGTTGGCCTTTTCAGACAGAGACTAACACTTCTAAAACAAACATCATTACAATATATTTCCAAAAATCCTTTATTATAATATAAAAACCAAACTTAAATATTGTTTCTTTAGCCAAACAAGAAACATTGTAACATTATTTTCCATAGCAAATGTTTTAGTCTGTGACCGAAAAACTGTTTTAAAATTTCACAGCCCCAAGAGTTTAATTGACAAATAATTGATTGATGATAACTGAAAGCAAAAACTAATGGTACAATTATGAAGACACCCAAAGAAGGATCATCTGTCAGGACCTAATGATTAGCGATTCTTACTAATTAAAATCTTTTATGTATACATAAAAAGATTACAAACACTATTCATTTAATCAATTCAGCACTGAACACAGCCAACAGCCTACCAAACAAGCCTACCATTCTACCAGTAACTGCCATTGGAGTTTTAGATAAATACAGTACTTAACTGAAAACTACTGACTTATATAAACTCAGCAACACATGGTCTCCAAGTGCAAATGCAAATGCATTGACAAAGGACCTAACTATAAGAATGACCAAAGATTTTAACAGAAATGGTCGATTTCTTCCTAAACTGGTTCAAAATTTCAAATTCAGTCGCTTCTGAACAACTGTTGCCTGGTGAATTATGGCATCCATTTTTATTTTCATAGCCTTCAGACTGTCTTTTGTCACATAGGCATGGTCAGCTTCGGCTGTCGATGTAGACTGAACAGGTGATGACAAATTAACGTCAGCACAGGTTCCCGGGATGTCGATGACATCAACATCGTCAATCAATTGAAGTCTCGGCTTTGGCAGCTTTCGTGACTTGGTGACCTATAAGCAAAAGCACAACAATATGCAATCATAATAATCATCATCGTTTCAATCTAGAGACGTCTTAAAGGACTCCAGACCCTAGACGTCCACATCGTCCATGTATGCACAGGTCGGATGGGTCCCTTATAAACAATCACCCCAACCCAGAGGCGTGTCAAAAATACACCAAAAATCGCCTACTGTAATGTAGAATTCAACAAATAATTTACGGCAGAGCTATCCCAGACATCCACAATATTTTCATTGAAACACTACATAATGTTGTCATCCCCAACTTCACACAGTGTTACCAATCGCATGACATGTGGCACAGTTCATTAACATATTTTACTTAAATTCAGACTAAATATTTCACATGACCCAACCCATTTCAATTACGTACAGACCGTAGCAGCCCCAATTATGACCGGCCCCTGGCGTATCTAGTAATTTAAATTTTGCATATTCTCAACATAATAGTCAGACATTGATTGGTTTTAATTTACTGTACAATTTGTGAACATGCTGAACATGGTCCGGTCTGCAGCCTTTGGGTCTTGTATCCATCCCCTTTTTGGTCCTAAAGTTCACCAACAGCTTATTTCTCACAAGCCTTGTTAGAAGTATTCCACTAGGCTAGATACAATGTGCTACTTGGCTTCATCTAATCCTGAATGCAATGAAAATGAACGTGAAAAATGTATGTAACCCTACGGCTGAGAGGACCATACAAAATGCTAGTTGAGAACAAAGAAGATACAGTACATTGCTAAAAAACGAGATCAAACATATAAGCTGACCTTAACAAGATGCTGAGCACTATAGCTCTATAGAAGCAGATCTGACCACTAGACGTCTACCGGGTATATCTCCGCTGATCTGACCCTCCCTCTCCCGGCCGCTGATCGGATCACTAAGCGTCTATATCAAATTGAGATCAGCGGATCATCTTAGCTCAGCGGATCAGCTCAGATCAACGGATTATTATTACCCGCCACTTCGGTGCTAATTTTGAAAGCGCTATAGAAATTAACGAGATTTCACATTACATTTCGTCACATTAAATTTCAGAGTGAATAGACAGACATAGAAACCTTTACTTACGCGTGAAATGATTGCTTTGCTCCCTTAAATTGTTGTTTCGAACAGTTAATCGCCGCACAACTCGGCATCTTCCACGATTGTCTATGATTAGTTCACAACACTACGAGCTACAAGATGGTGGCTAGTTGACCTCAGGCTGTAAGCTAGTATCCTACATCCAGGTCTATAAATAGAAATCCGTGGCTGCGCCGAGTAACTCGAGTAACGCGAGTACTCGACTCCAAATTGGAGTCGAGTAATTTTTTTGGAGTCGAGTACTCGCATAGAATAACTAAACAAAGAATAGAATAGATAAATAAAGAATAACAAAAGAATTTCATTAAAATTTGGCCTACCGTTATTTGTTAAAAAAAATTATTAATCAGTCTTATTTAGGTTATTCTTATTCGTTATGCCCCAGTTAGTTAAGATGTTGTCCACAGTGGGCCAAGTTCGGCCAACTCTAGTGAAGACCTCATATTTTATGCCAGTACCGGTAAAATAGTTTCTGTTCTGTAACTTCTGTTATACTAAATTTGAAAACGCTTGAATATCCGAAAACTTGATATGTAACTGTATCTAATGTTCTGCTTTGGCTAAATGAGGGCCATGAGGCAAATAATAAGCATTATGTGACGTGTAACGTTTGCAAATCATCTATTTCCGGTTTTACGCGAGTACTCGAGTACTCGCTAAGCTACTCGACTCCTACTCGACTCCTAAACTACTCGGTTAGCGCAGCCCTAATTGAATGAAGCGCACCATAGATTTCAACTGTCCAATGATCTTATATATAGAGACTATGATCTCTACTATCTCTATTCTCTAGCACTTCATTATGTGTATATAAAAATTCTATGCTTCAACAAGTATGTTAAATTCTATAAAACCGCGATTTCGGTTCGGCTCGGTTTTTTGAACACCACTAGAATTCACAGCTTTTAAGCGTTACAAATAGAGAAAGCGTCGTTTTTGTGTGTAATGTCTATGGTGAGTCAGCAGCACTGCCTATGAGAAAGTCATGCACATTTTAGGTAGATTTACTTTTATGTAACAACCCTGGCCTATAGTGCTTTTAGAAATTTAGCTTATTTCTGAATAACGCAAGGAAAGCGTATTCCAACCATTTTGCTCGGAAACTCCAATAACATTAGAGAATCTCCTTGGTCTCGTGTGATGAACTTAGCGGTTAAGCGATTTTGCCATATTCATAGGATTTTTAAGACGCGTAACAAAGGTTTGTTCCTGGCAAAAGTTTATAGGAATAATTTTAAAAAATCAATATCTATTTCTCTCATTTTGTCTTATTTGGCAAAAACATAAATAATTCTGCCTAATATATTTGCCACATTTTCATTCGAATTGAATCAGAACTTTTGTGTTGCCATTTATTCAAAAATCAGAAGATTCGCTTCAACTAACGTTCGCCCGATGGCCTAATGCACTTTTGATATTACATGTTATTATTAGCGTCGCGACACGTTGTAAAACCGCTTATGTGGGTCCATGGATACGTTTTTACTCCCAGCGGCTTCTATCCCCCCTTAAAACCGGGCTCAATTCCCCCCCCCAAAATTACAAATTCCCCCTGCTAATTTGCTCCCTTGTAGACTTTTGTATTATTTTCAGCTTTTTATCCTTAGTATTAGGCATAGCTATCATGTATCATTGAATACGACCAGTAGCATCATTTCACACTTTTCTTGGGGCAAGATAATTTTTTGGCTAATTTTTTGTAAATTTTGGCAAATCTTAGGCATTTTTTGCAAAATTTTGGAAAATGTTGGGTAATTTTGGCAAATTTTGGCAAATTTTAGGGCCAATGTTGGCAAATTAGCAATTTTATATATTTTTTGCAATTTTTTGGCAATTTTTGCAATTTTTTGCAATAAATTAATTTGTTCATTTGTTAATTTGTTCATTTCCTTTGGGGGCCACGGCCCCTCCCCCAAATGACGCCACTGATTACGTCACGATCAGTGTTATTTTTATTCAATATCAGTGTCAGTTCAGTTAAGATAAGTAGCATCATTTAGCTTATTAATAGTTTATATAACGGTGTTTAAAGCTAAATATTCCCCCCCCCCATTTTTTCCGGCGCACACTGAGCCCGCCTTAAATAGGGATAGAAGCCCCTGTTTACTCCCTATAACACTCCAATCTGAGACCGATACACTACCCCAACACTCCCTCCCAAATGAGAGCCATGGGTGACCTTTTTTGCTTGTCATCCTTTTTGCTTAGCTTTATCGACATCTTTCATTGGACAATTACCTTCAGGGGCGTAAATCCTATGTGTTTTTCTGGGTCCGGACCCACCCACTTTTTTAGGAGCTGGGTCCGGCCAGGCAATGGACCCACCCACTTTTTGAGATGAATTGTTTATTATTATTCGCGAGACAATTATGTAAAGCAGTGAGAACAGCTAGATTTATTTTGCCCCCAATTATGTAACTCAGAAAGACCTGCAATGTTTCCTATCCTCGCGTCTGACTGGCTATCTAGGTATTATTTAGCTCTATGGATAAACGTGACGTCACATTTTCGCATCCGTACGACTCCATTTTGTCATTTTTAGGTCTTTGGTTCGGTCAACGTGAAAACGTTTCTGCTAGCAATTGTTAATTATTATTTACTGTCTATCCTGCATTTATCATGTAAGTGCTTCTAGATAATAATTTATTTTGTTTGATGCAAAAATAGAATTGTTTTCACTTTTCAATAGTACGATTAATCTTTAAGTTCATTTTGATTAGTTGCTTTCACTTTATGACACTTGCGTTTGAACATATATACTTACTGTTGGGCGATAAAACGTAAGAGCGAAATTTTCTTCGTTTTTTTTTAAATTTTTGCAAGAACTAGTATTCGAGATTTGCTTATGCAAAATGACTGTAAAATAAAGTTTATCATGATTTCTGTGCTATCTTAATCTAGATATGGAAAGTTAGAATAATTGCGAAGCAATCGGCAAAAGTTTTTATCCAGTCAATAGCTAGGCAATTTTTGAAAGCTTTGTAATTTCCTTTTTCAAAATCAAACCTATGTTTAGTTGTGGTCAACAGGTCGACCCGGGACATCGGGTTGTCTTTAAAATAATTTTGGTTATAAATTTATAATTTATAACTTCTATAATTCTATTTGTAGGAAACGCGGAAAGTTGCAGCAGGTCGACAAATTTTTTGTCCATAAAACAAAAATTCAAAAGAGTGAAGAAACTGCCCCACAGCCTACACTAGACAATGTGCAATGGTTTGCTGGTTTAAGTATGATAATTATAATAATGTATTGAATTGTTACCACTGAGCACTGGCAAGGCTTGTTTCAATAAACATTGTATTGTGACAGCACAATTTAAAATTTTCATTTGGACCCACCCACCTTTTTACACAGATCTACGCCTCTGATTACCTTTATTTGCTTTTCAGACGTTTTAGTTCAGTGGACCCCAGAATATACCAACACCCCCGCCCCCAAATTGATACTCCTAGAAATAACCCCGAGTGGGTCGCATTTCCAAAATGTATGGGTTTAAACCGTACTCTAGGTCTAACTGATTCCTTCTCTTGTTCTTCAACATATTCATTAAGATAAATCGCAGTTCACAGTTCGCGCTAAATGTCAGACATGTTCCTCCTATATCCATTCGATTGGCTAGATCTTGAAACTGTTCACAACTTCACAGTCAAGCGCAACCATGAACTCTTAAATGAAGTTGCTGTTCGTTTTCACATACGCGTACACTTCTACTAGCGGTTCTCACGCAGGGCGGATCCTACTGAATCACTCTAAACCCTGCAGTTCATAATCTAGGCCTATTCATCGTATTATTGATTTGCGTGATGGGTCTTCTTTGCTTGGGCGCACGCATATTTGGGCAAGTGGGGGACACTTACCCCCTGAAAAATACAAATACCAATATTTCAGAGTGAAATTCGAAAACCTTGCTGAAATATTAACCCTGACCATTGTGCTAAAATGTGTTTTGCCCCTCCTGGAAAAATTTCTGTGGGCGCCCATGCTTCTTTCACTTATATCTGGGGCTCTGTCGCGGTGAACTGTCAGTTAGGTCTTCTTCTTCTCCACTCGATTCCTCATCTCTCGCATCGGCTCGAACGTCGCCAGCCGCGGTGTCACCACGACCTCCACCGGCGACGCCGCCGCCGCCGCCGCGGTGGGGACGATGGCAACCTTCGAAGCAGTCCGTCGTCAGCTCGAGGTTCCGGTCGTGCCGATCGACGACGACTGCGGCCAGATCGTCGCGTCCCAGTCGACGCAGAGCCCCGACCAGGTCGTCGACCTGGCGGCGATGTCCGTCAAACGTTCGGTCGGCACGTCGCTTCCACAGGAGCAGGACGCGGTAGGTGACGTCGCGGGCGGTCATCCCGGCCGCCACGGCGTCGAATACCATCCCGGAGAGAGCGGTTGCCGGGAAGCTCAACTGGACGCCGAGACCGACGGTCTTGTCGATTTCTCTCGCGAGACATTTCAAACTTCTGCCGCTCAACGTTTTCGATTCTCGGGTCGCTGAAATACGAAGGCAAGCTTCGAAGCCATGATATTTAGATGCCAATCAGTCAATCTCCCTCTCTATCAGATTCACAAAATTTGGCTAAGTAAGGCAGGTAAACCTGGTAAAATCTCGTGAGTTTCTATAGCGCTTTGGAGGGATGTATACCGTAGTAGCTGCTTATTTCTAGGCGCTTAAATCCACAGTTGAAATGGCTATAGCCGAAGTGTATTCCCGATTCGGGCAAGGTCAATTCCAGAGATAAATGGGAGAGCGGAGGCAGCAAGGCAGACAGTATAGTACTTGGTCACTTGACTATACGAACGACAGCGACGCACAGTTTCCGCATCGGGTGTTTATTAAACAAAATTCAGTTCACTGTGCTCTGTTAATTAAACTATTTTAAACTGAGATTGGATAGCTCGTAGTCACTTAGCAACATAAATTTCCTATTTATTCATAATTCATAACTGACGACAATGTGAAAGTCGAGCGCAATCTAAATTCAGGCGAGCCCGGACCATTGAGCGGTATGTGTGTTGCGTTTGTTTATAGACGCGTCCGTCTAAAAGACGATGGGCGTCTATGTGTGTTTGTATGTGTGTTTGGCTCCTCCTTTCTCAACCAGGGCTTGCCACCGGCTATGGCGGCGGCTATGGCGGAGTTCATTGAGCGGTAAACATTGTACAGGCTTTTGAAGAACTTTCAATAGTCGGCTTTGGAGAGAAGGGCCGTAGAAAAAGGTTTGCTGAAGCCGAGATTTGAATGCAAATTGAAGAATCTAGCAAGCAGAGTGATAGAGTTCAATAGTTTTACTACAAAGTCTCTGAAGATAATAATAATTATAATATAATTATATTTATTAAAAAGTCATTTAAGAAGTTAAGATTATTATATCGGAAGGCAGATTTATTATAGAAAAACAGTTCTCTTCTACTACCCCTCCTTTTAGTATCTCGCCGTTAACGTCAATATCTAGATGTAGGCTACACACAATAATATAATGTTTCTGTAAGTATTCTTCGGGGCTTGTAACTTTGATTTAGGTCTATCTTTTACCTGTGATCGGTACTACTAAATGGATTTGATTTATAATCATAATTTAATTTAATTAGGTGCAATAGATCGTGGATTTTAGACGACGTGAGCTAAATAAATAGAAAGTTCTTAACTGCACGTTGCATTCCTAAGAGGTTTCGTAAGTCGAAGGAAGGACTCGAGAGCGGCAGCTGGGTCTCGCCTGCGATGCTCTGGCGGTTCAGAGTCGTTCTTCCCGGCTGCCAGGTCCACGTGAGATCTCTTGATATCCGGAGCGACGTTTGGAGTCACAGTCTGAGCTTTCGTCTCATCTTCCAGACTTTTGTGAACGATTTCCGATCGTCCTGTCTTCTCCTCGACGTGGAAATAAGCTTCCAACAGGTTCGGTTCGATGTCGAAGTCGTAGACGCGAACGCACTTGCGGCCTTCGGACTGCGACG